>KE525305.1:166912-182648 GCA_000441895.2 Anopheles sinensis | reverse complement strand
TAAATGAGGCCCATGCCGCCATTTTACCGGTTCTGGCTACACGTCTTGTGTGATATCATACTGGAATGTATGCAATGGGCGAAACATGTATTCGTTAATTTCATCCTACGAATATTTGAACCTAGTGGCGCGATAACCGGGCTCCCCTTATCCAACAAAATTATAACCAACTCTTTTTTTCGTAAAACCGTGCGCAGTTCGCTCGCTGCGCTTGCTGCGGGCGCGCCGCCGTTTCAAATTCTTCGGCTAAACTCATTGGTTTATGCTGTCTTACCTTTGAAGAATCATTTTCAGGGTAAATTAGTTTGTTAAAGTATATTAACCTGCATTCAACCTCCACTGCATTATTAGTTTAAACCGTTATGTTCTGTTAAGCGAACCGGTAGCGTTCAAAGATTTAAAATTACCGCATGTGTTGCACTTTGCATAGCTTCAGGGGCCAATGTGAACCGGTAGAAAGACGAGAATCTAGGCAGGGGCCTCATTTACATTTTTACCTGAAAACTTTGAGTAAAATCCCAAATGAAGCCCCCTCCTCGTTGCATCGTGGCCAATTTCCATTTCCACACTTGTGCCTTGGAGGTATGCAACATACATGGCGGTACATGAATTCCGTTCAAATTTTTGAACCGTTAAATTACCGTTAGAAGTAGAAACGGTGAGATTTAAAGGTTTTTAACTATCTAGATAGACATTATAATCAGATGAGTTTGACTGAAAAATGTGTCTGTAACAACGGCGCGTCCACTGCGAGCGCAGCGAACGGACTGCGCTAAGTCTACCGAAAAAGGGAGTTTGTAATAAACTTGTGAAATACCGCACCCCAGGGTTGCGTAGCCAAATTTTCATAAACTTATGTAAATAATGCATCAGCGAGTTCAGTTGTCCATCCTGTGAAATATTACCAAAATCTTTTAATTAACAGCATCAAATTCTAACGGCGGTATTCAAACGATACCGGTACCAGCAAATCCATAAACGGTATATCACCTATTGCATACTTTTAGGTACATCCTCTCACAAATCGTGTAGCCACGACAGTGATTTCGGCTGAGGGAGCTTCATTTGGGATTTTACCAAAAAAATTCTGCAAAACGATAGGAAATTTGATTTTCAAGGCATTCTAAAAGTTTCATGCCGATACGATCATCCAATCAAAAGTTATTAAAAAAAAAACTCCATAAACTACCCGGGTAGCCGGTTGAGCGAGTGACGGTTAATATATTTTAAAATGTTGACCCGGCATACAAAATTGTCATGCTTTCTCGTCTGTCTGATTGACAATTGTAAACAACAAAATGAGAAAGCATGACGATTTTAAGTTGTAGTACTTGTAAATTATAGTACACAGTTGATTGCGTATCCGAATATTAACGGTCCACAGAACGGCTCAAATACCCGTTGCTTCTTCTTCTTGGCGTAACGACCTACTTGGTCATGCCTGCCCCGTAATGGGCTTACAAGACTTTTTCCCTTATGTACGTGGATAGTCACTCCTCTCGTACAGGGGAGGGCCCGGTCTCGGATGGGATTCGAACCCACGCCGTCGACGAGGTCATGAGCCGAGTTTCTAACCGGCGCTACCGCTCGGCTGTCGCGGACCCCCCTTGAATTTAACCAATTAATGTTCCACCCATACATACATTTAGGTATATCGTCTAACAAGAGGCATAGCCACGACCGAAAAAACGAAGGCCGGGGACGAAGTTTACTTATTGCTCTTTTATCCATTTACACTTTTAACCAGTGTTCGGTTCAGTTTTGCAAAATATCTCAGATTAAATGAATAAGGGGTTTATACAAAAATAATTTAAATCTCGTGTCATCCATGAGCTCAGTTAAAAAAATCTTGCACACTTTTTTCGGAAAAAAGAATAACAAATATGTCAATCGAATATCCTTTAGAATCAGTTTATTTTTATTCTATATATGCTTTGTAATGAGAATGATATATAGGTATATATATAAAATCAAATCTATATATGTATAATAGTTAACAAAAAAGTTTTTTCTTCGTCATTATTTCATGTATCAGTATTTTCTTCATTTTTATTCAATTTTGTTCTGTCTTTGTTTTCTTTTTTTGGGTGTTTGTTTTCCTCCTTATTATTTTTTTAAAAATGAGACAGCAAACGCAACATACTACGCCTGAAGATCTCATTTGTCAACAATTAATTACTTCAGTATATAACTCTATTTACTTGCTCATTTTCTTCGCATTTCATGTAGGTTTGTCAGTGTGTCATGTCGGTGTGTGTGTGTGTGTTATGTATATTTCAATGCAATAGTGTTGCTGTGTGAGTTGGTGTATGTGTATGCGAGAGATTTTATCTGCTTGCTTGTTGTTCTGTTGTTGCAGCAATGCAAAGCCGCCATCCTAATTAAGTATGTGTATTTTAAAATTGTTTTTACATTCAGCTCGAATCTTTTCTAAGAGTGTCAATTGGTATCCCTTGCTAATTTTTTTTTGTTTTTAGTTTCTTATTCTGCACTGAATTTCCTGACAATGACAAACTACAAAACCCACCGGTCTCCGCTCGTTATGCACTTATCGTCTCCTTACACCGTTAACTGTTTGAAATCATACCGACCGGAACAACACGTTGCATTGCATGTCGCTGATGGAGAAACAATAGGAAAACACAGAACACATTGTTTTTTTTTTTCGTACAACATTTATAAGCATCAAGTGAAAATCGGTCATTCAACAATACGAGTTGCCACCACCAAAGCATAAAACGAAACCTCTCCAAGCTGGCCTGTGTGCATTTGTATTGTATATTAGGCTCCCAGTTTAATCGTTCTCTGTGTAGTGGCCAACGGTTGGAGTAAACTGAATGTTACCGCATCCACCTATTTGTTTGTTTGTTGGTTAAACTTCTGCTCCTCCCTTTCGGTAAGATGGAGGTTGAAATGTATGTCCCTTGCATGGTTTATATTAAAAACTTTATTTTCTACAATTTGTAAAGAGCTGAACTGTGTTGCATTTATTAGTTTGTTTCTCTATTAGTTTTTGTTAATTAACTATTTAGTTTTACATTATTTATTGCTTCGTTTAAAAAACAGAAATGAGCGCTGCTGGGAAGATGTAGCTGTTTGTGTGGTATAATGTAATAACTGTATGTGTTTTTTTTATGTTCATCTTGTTTGATTGTTTTATGTTGTTGTTTTGAGAGAAGCCTTATTTCATCTCGTGTTTTCGAAGGATTTGCTACCTCTAGCGTCGTTCTTCAACGTTTAAATTTTGCATTTCTTCGTACCCCGCTAAAGGTTCGCCGCGTTAGTGAAAGTTTAAAAAAAATCCATTCAAACGCTCACCGATTTAATCTATTGGACAAAACTGTCTGCTAGAAGAAAACCACTACCAACATGCCCTCGTGTTTGGAACAGTTTTGTTTAATGATGCTTTATCTGGTCCAAACAAAACTCCACCCCCTCGGTACTGTATGCAATGGGTGTCTTTTTTGTGAGTCTACCTTACTGTTGTACGAAAGCAGCTAGTATACTGTTGCCGTGAGACAATTCGATGTGGGATTCGCACTTCCAGCACTCCAGCTGGGAGCTCTGGGATCAGAAAAATGATACACGAGCAACAAGGCGAGGACAAGAAATGCACTACAAACGGAGCTGTGGCCTTTTGCAGCGTCTCGCTTTCCGTGGGAACCTTCGTGGGCTGCTCTCTGTAGTGTTCGGTGCTCCCACGGTCGCCTCTCGTCCATATCTACAAATCGGAGATTCAACATTCCAAGCCTACAACATGCCTGGTCTGGCTACCGGGAGACCCAAATTTTAGTTTTGCACAAGCTTCAGCAACTTCTTGCCCAATGCTGCAGTGTTGTCGGCTCTACACTCTAATGCACCCTTCCGGTATCTATCCGGCGTATATCGACTAATACTTCCTTCCCTTCGGCAATCGGCAATGAACAACTTATCTAAGGGTATGTTTTAGCAGGTTTAATTTTATGTTTTAATTTGGTTTCACGTGTGTGAAAGTTTTTTTTTAATGTCATGTTGAATAAATTGGAAGTCTAAAAGCGTTTGGTTTTGTTTGTCTTTATATCTCATTTGTGATGTCGGTTCGTTAATTTTCCTGCTCATTTTTCGACCCACCACCATTGGCGCTTTGAATTGTTTCTCTTCAACCTGTTCACTATTCCCGGCTTGGTACAGATTTAGCAGCGATACAGTGGCTTACTAAAAATGGTTCGGACATGTTTAACGCTTTCTGTAGAGATGGTCAGCAGCTACGGAAACGTTTTAAAGACATTCCTTTCGACCGCCTTGATGCTACCTTCATTCGGCACCATACCGTAATGGCAATACACTGATGACCCTACAAGTACGAATAAAACTAAACAAAAATGTTTGTAACTATCCACATTCCTGCCTCTCGGCCCAACGCAGCTGTGCCACGCATAATGGTTCCTAACTGATTTACTATCGTTTACTTAACTAAATATGCTTACACACAGCACGTCACGTCGGACAGCGGTGAGCTTTTAATTCAACGTCCAGCATCGAGCGACACAGGGCGAAAAATCCAAAACTGTGCTACAAACGAGTATTGCCGGCGGTAAATTAAAAAGAAACCAACAACACGTCAGGTTTGTGTCAATGATGCAGGTGCTTTTCACGTACGCCAAAACCACGCGCTGCCCACGTGCAACACGTCTCAGGACAGACCGACTGACGCCTACCGCCGCCCCACATGGTCAATTATCAATTACGAACAAAAATATCACATCTGAAAATGGTGACGAGGTTTTTTGTTTTACAATGTTCCTTCCTCCCGTTGTACGCTTAGAAAACTACAAATCAATGCAACAATCGTTTCATTTCGCCCTCCCTTCGATTCTTTTCCTTTGTTATTCTTTTTGTATTTCATGCTCTTCTCTCCAGTCTCGTGTGTTTTCTTTTATTTTTCAAACCTTTCAGCTATATGAGACTGCGCGTCTTGGTTTAAGTAAGTTTATGTTTTTTTATTGTTAATATCATTTTTTTGTTTGTTTTGTTTTTGTTTACCTTAATTCAACGGCTTAGCAACTATGGTTCAAATGGTAGTGTTTGCCAATCGTATGAACATACACTCGAAACGGCGAATGTAACGATAACCCTATATGCACCCCCTTACCCTTTTATACCCTCTAGCAACAGATAACGATCCAATCCGGAATAGATTAATGGCAGCAAAACTAGATATTTTTATTCAATGCAAACATTGCGAAGGAAATATTTCTTTTTTTTGTGTTGTTTTGTTGTCTTTTGCTTCCACCAGTTAAGAGGAACACAATGTGTTTTTTGCATGTTTTACCTTGCTGCAACCAGGATAAAGCTAACGCGATATGTAACAAAGCAATAGAACAACTGCACTGCTTGGTTTGCTTTCTCTGTTGCCTCCAGCAAAACACTCATTCTGAATGGGCTTATATGGCTTATGTTCTAGTGTCATTTTTAGTGTCGCGATGGCTGATTTGTTCTACTTGTTGCTGCTGCTGCTGCTGGTAAGATTAATGACTTTATTTTATTTGTTTGTTTGTTTGTTTTTTCCTGCTACCAACTGGCTTACCCCATAAGACTAACATTTACCGTTGTTTTTTTTCTTCTTCTTTATTCCTTAGAGCTACGTGATGTTATATGTTTTGTTTGTTTCTTTGTTGTTTTTTGTTCTTATTTATGCATTCTTTTCATTATTTTAGAATAAACCCACCATTGTGCGCTCGTGGGCGTTCTTCAAGCGTATATCGTTTTATATTTCTGCGAAAACTTGTCTCTTTCTTTTGTTTATCTCGTAACGTACTGTCACATTACCGTAATGTTTAACTACACTAGCTTCAACGTAGATGTGCGTGTGTGTTTGTTTATTTTTCCTACCTTTGTTTTGCACTCTTGTTTGCAGGTTACCAAAAACCAAATCAAAAAGCCACCCAATTCGTATAGCTCATTATGTTTTTCTTGTAAGGACTCGATTAAAACATGCTTCACGAGCATGGGCGCGATCTGGTGGTCGTTTCGTGTTTTATGTTTGTTTTTCCTTCGTTCGGCAAACCCATCAAGACGGGTATGTTCGTCAGTTTTCTACCAATATGTTTTTCTGGGCTCATCATTGCATTGCGCTACATGGAAATTGCGTTGGAAAACGCTATATTCACCTAGAAGCGGTCAAGAAAAGTACATGAAACGTAGGAATTGACTTCAATTGGAACTTGCCCAAGGACCAGATGGTAGAGGGAGAGACCAAACGGCTCGTTCGGAAAGCTGTGTGAAATTCGCGGACAATTCCCCAGTGGCTTGCCAAAAAATAGAAAAAAGTGTTTAGAGATTCCCATTGGTAGATGCAGGTGATAGGCAGCAATGCATGACTTCCCTAAAGAAACGCATTGCCTTAACACAACTCTCCAACATGTGTATGTTTCTTAAACTTGTCTTGTCACGATGAACCTCGACCGGTGCACTGTTTGCTTGCTATCTTCTTTTTCACTAGCACGATGCTTCTGCTGCAATGGACGGGTATATTCAACGATCTACTTCGTACAACATTTGGCCACATGCCGGCCCACACGTCTTCTCAGCCGTGCAACGAAAGACCTCCCCATCAGCGTCGGAGGATTTGCCCTTGCTGGATTTTTGAGTTGTATGCTTGTTCTAGTTGTTATCTAGGTTATTCCATGGCTGGATTTGTGTTTGCTTTCAGTAACAGCCGATTTCATCAGACAAATTCACACACGCCTTCTCTAGCGCCGATCGTGCAATATTTACAAATGTAACCATTAATGCCTACTAATAATTAGCAAATTGTGTAACGTGAATAACAATTGTGTTTTTTTTCATACTTCTTAAATTTATGCTTCGTTTTAAATCGGTTGCTGTCAGGTCCTATTTACCCTTTTTAGTCATGCGGTCTTCATGACAAACGGTTGTTGGATGCGGGGTATGTCCTAGGGTTTGCTGGTGCTTGCTTTCTTCTCTTCGTTTTTTCATAGCTTAATAACTTTCGCTTGTCTTTTCTTCTCTCTGAATTTGCTGCTTGGTGGTAGTCGTTTTTGTTTCTAAATAAATTTTCCCACTTTTCTCTTTTCGTTCAACAGCGTTCATGATGCGTATATGAGCAGAACACTTAACAAGCTGAAGAGAAGAAAACCGAACCAGGGAGTCTTTGGAGCAGGGGAAACATTAGGCAGTTGCCGAACGCCGGGTGATAAAAGCGACCCCGTTCGGCTGCGGTTCTCTCCACCTGGCTGCCCTCTATTCTAAACAGTTTTACTCACATTGAAACGCCAAATGCGGAAAACAAAAACATAACAGTAACAACAACAGCATACACGTCTCAACGGATATGTATGATTTCTTTTAAGTTCTGCCCTAACCTGCAAGCAGACGGAAAGGAATGGCATTAGGTTTTGGAAACATTTCGCCAATGTGTGTTCGTCATTCGTTCGTTTTTATTAGCTAGCAATTGACTTTTACCACTAAACGCAACGCACCGAAACTGTTTGTTCTATTCAGATGGAGGACCAAAACCGAAGAAAGATATTTTAATTGCTTCCTAATGTTTTTAAACCGTTTGTGCTGTTCGAAACCGGCACCCGGGTTTTTCATTTTCATAAGTTTTATTTCCCTTCAGTTTCTTTTTTTTATTGTAGAAAATGAGTTCGATGTGCTTGCGTGTACTTTGCGGTTGCTTTAAACAAAATGATTCTTGTAACGTTGCTTATAATCCGCATGATTTGTCCTTCTCTAGACATTGACACCCGAATATGCACCTTGCTCTGCTGCAGTTTTATTTACTTCTTTGCTTGTTTGTTTTTGTTTTTCAATATTCGCGCACCCGCTTTACTTTCAGCGTGGTTTCGGTTTGATTTGTTAATATAGTTTTTGTTCACTACGATGTACCACCCTCTTTGCTTTCTCTGTCTGATCTTCAATAACTTAAAAAGTAAAACAAGAAAACCTTTCAAAAATTTGTTAACATTTCATTTTATTATCTTTGTTTTTCCTTTGTTTAAGTATTATTTAGTGTTTCCGAGTTTTTGTATGGCTTCGCTACGCGCTGATACATAGTTTCATTTCTAATGAGTTTGGTTTTTCCCTACCCCTGCTTGCTTGCTTGCTTGCTTGCTTGTCTGTAAGAGCCACTGATGCCTTCCGCAGTTTTACTCGCCGTTTTGCAAACATGCCGTTCTGCTCTAAAAAGGCGCTCGCGTTAAATGTTGGGTGCATTTTACTACCTTTTTGCTGCGTCGTTCTAGGTTTGTCATTCTCAGGTCATAAGGAAGGTGTTTTTATGTGATACGTACGGCGTAAGAAGTATGGCCACGATTTCTGCTGCAGTCTCGGTGGAGGCTCGGTGAAGAAAGGATTAACGATGAAAATGATTTCGAAAATCTTCTCGTGAACGATCAAACATAACTAGGTTGCATCTCGGGGTTTTCGTTTGATCCACGGCTGTTTTGGAGTCGGTTTGGTTGATTTTCAAATCCTCACCTAGAACACTTTTCTTCCAAAACCATCTCAACATCGAAAAAATGTGTTTTGTAATATATCCTTGAAAAGAAAATACATTAGAAGATTTTTCTCAATCGGATCCATTTTCAAAATCGAAAAATGTGCTCCCTCGAACAATCTTCTACGTGCAATTTTGTGTGAAAGTCTCACAAGGAAAATGTGTTTGAATTGTGGTCGAAAATTGATACACACGTTAAACCATACTGCCTACAACTGCAACCACTTTCACGCCAAAACACTTGCGTTACCTTTGCCATGAATTAACTCCCAGTAGATATCCCAGCCGCGGTCGTTTTTTCTTGCTTTGGTTCCTGTTCGATGGTTCGATACCGATAGCTACTGCCTCTGCTAGCGCCTGATGCATGGAATCCACTTGGAGAAGCTGCTTGTGTGGCTGTTGGGTGTCGAGATCAGTTTAAACAGGAAAACTATCCCATAGTTCCTCAAATATTCCAACGAGTCGTCAGGTTTTAACGTGTCCACTCATCCCATAATTATTTATTACCCATGGATGCACTTGGGTGCACGGCTAATTCTTTTACCTCTGTAGCTCACACGCGAATTTTAAGATGGTGATGAGCTAGGCAAATGTTAAGGGAAAACAAGAAATTCAAACAGTTGGTAGCTGGAGTACCAAGGAAAATAGTAAGATTGCCTTCTCCTTCCTTCTCCGACGCTCAGAAAATCGTCCAACAGTTTTGTTTGTTGTATATCGTCGCTAAACCTTGACTCGGATCTTGTATTGAATTTAACGTGTGAAATTTCGCACACATTCGACTAATCGAACTAACCGGATCGGAAGAAATAGATAGGACCTCATAGTAATTGATAAATGTTTACATGCGCGAAGGATTCGAAGAAATTTAGATAGTTGAGTAATAGTAGTAATAGTAGACAGCTGTGGGCTCCTATTTTTATCGTATTACTGGATGTAGAGGCGTTATGGAGATGTGTCTCAATTTCTGGGCAGAACTCGTTGACTCGTACGTGACATTATGATGTTAATTTTACTAGAGTTAGTAATTCATTATAATCCTATTGTTTTATTACTTTTGGATTTGTTTTTCAAAGGTTTATGCCTTTCGTCTAATTTTGATCCGTCTATACGGTTGTCCCGTGAAAGTTCCCCGATTTAAATGTAGTTTTAAAAAAAGCTAATGAGAAAAAGGGGCATTGGAATTGGTGTTCCTTCCGCTCGCATCTACGATAGTGAGTGTGCTTAGAGTAGTAGTAGTAGTAGTAGTTGTTGCAGTAGATGTAGTAGGAAAATAGTAGGTTTTTATAGGTCTACGTGAAGTAACAATGCTCGATGGCTTGGGATTCGTTAAATTTTATGTTTTGATGATTTTGTCTTCATTTTCGGTTCTTTTCTTTTGAAACTTTTCTACTAGTTTCCGCCTCTTTCGCGACAAAAGTTTTGTCCCAGATTGTTGTTGTAGCGATGATGTTTAACTTTTCTGTTTTTTCGTTTTTTCTAGTGTAAAGTTTAGATTTGATGTTTAGCTTCGTTTGTTCATTTCGTGATTCTTGTTTTTTTTCTTTTAGCTCCAGCTTTTAGCTTGTAGCGAGGGAACGAGTTCGAGGGGTTGAAAATGGATCGTTTAAAGTGGATTAAAATCTAGATGATGATCATTTCCTCTCAAACCGTTCCGTAGAATTCTGCCGTACGTAGAAAGAGCTAAGAAGAGTTTATAGAAGACTTTGTCTTCCTTGTTGTTGAGTACAGTTTGTTAAATTTGTTTTGTTTTATGTGGCTTCGCTTTCTTTTGCTAGTTTTCGTTACGACCTACCTTCCTGCTGTGTAAGACGAATTATCTAGGATTGGGTTTTCTCGTTTATGCATTTTGGTTTTAGATTAATTTCATTTGAAATACAGGGGTTTACCATTGACGCCCATAAGGAGTTGTTTTTGTTGGTTATAATTTAAAACGTGTGTGTGTGTGTGTTTACTTCAGCTCATACACTAGTTGTTTGATTCTTACAGATTCAATACTATAAATGCGAATATAGAACAGGAGTTTAAAAGTCTAAAATGAAAGTGTATGTTTGCATTATAGATTTGGTTTAGATGTTTTCGTTTGATCGTTTTGTTATACTTTCTTGCTTGCCAACCAGTGAAGTGTATCACTTCTGTTCTGTAATTAGTTGCATTCCCAGAATCAGCTGTTGCCTTCCCTGTCCTGGCGCACGGTCGTTACGGCCTTCCTCCATTAGTTTTCCTGGTGATGGCTGAAGCATTAATTACCTCCATTTTCTTCTTCAACGCGTCTCGAGTCCAGCCTCGCATTTTCTTTCCTTTCCCTTGCCGTTAGTTTAAAAAGATTGGTTTCTGTTTATATACTTATTAGCTAAGTCCTTGTCGTTCTTTATCACGTTCTCTATCTCGCTTTATCCGGGCTGTTTTATTTCCTGACTTTTTTCATTTCTGCTTGTCCATCCTATTTTCCGCTGACCGTATCGATTCTTCGAGTCGGTTTGCCTGAATTCCGCCAGTGCAGCCCGAGGCGTTGTGTGACTGCACCTCGTCCATTTTTGTTATCTTTTAGATTCGAACGGGCTGACCGCTGAGTCAGCAGGCGCGTGCTGGCGGAAGTGAAGCGTTGCCGGCATCCGCCCCCTACCGGGGAAACCCCACGGCACGGAAAGAAAAAGGTCCTTTCGTGCTCCACTGCTGGCGCATTATTGTAACGATTGCTTTACGAGCTTGCATACTAGTTTGTTTGGTTTCGCTTTGTGGTGTTTGTGTACGTTTATGTGTATGTGGGTGTGTGTGTTGTGTTTCTTTACTTAGCGCATTCGTTAGAGCGCCCCGCCTTGCCACTCCTTGCCTCCCGTTCCACGGCCCATCAGGCGTTGGAGGGGTGGAAGATTGGGAGTTCGACCTGACATCGCGCGCTTAGAACGGACAGATCAACACGTCGTACTCGAACATGAGCGAAACGGCGACGAACACGAAGTACAGCAAGAACATGGTGAAGCCCAGGCCTTTGTTCATTCGCCAGCGGAAGCAAGCTATCGACATGACGACGAACAGTAACATTAAGAACAGGATCGTGATCGAGCACACCATACCGACGGAGTTCACCTCCACCGGCTGGCCGTAGATGATGCCGTACAACAGCCACGGTATGGGGAGGCTGCAAAAAAAAAAACAAAAAATCAAGAGGGATCAAAATGCCATTAGTTTGAGCTGCCGGATATCGATTATGCGACACGAAAGGTGGGTATCGTCAAAACACCGGAACATCTTACCCGACTGTCACGTCGAAGATGTTACTGCCGACGGAGCTGGACACCGCCATGTCGCCGAATCCTTTGCGGGCCACAATCACAGACGTGATCAGATCAGGAATTGAGGTACCTGCTGCTAAAAATGTCAGTCCCATAACCTAAAAAGACAATCGAGCATAAACGAAAAAACCCAGTGAACCGTTGAGTGGCGCACTAATGATAACCCGATAACGGGGAATTTTGGAAACTGCATGCATAGTCTCCGGATCCGGGATGCTACCGGAATGATTGCGAAATAAGCTCCAAGCTTACCTCCGCCGGTATCTCCGAGGTAATGCCGATGACGGTGGCCCACCACACCATCAGATACGAGTAGGCGGCTATCCACACGATCGATCCGATGAAGGTGACGGGGAAGAACTTCTTGCCCCGCGGGGTCCTGGTGTCGGGAAGTGTTAGGTACAGGGGAAAGATAATTGGAGCTACTAGTAGGTAGGTTATTCGTTTCCTAGCACCCTTTGGCCACGACATGCTCAGTGCTTCTGGTGGTTCCTCTTCTAATTCGTTACCCTGTGTGGAAATATTTTGGCGAAATTTCGATTAGCAATTGGCAAAAAAAGGGGTTTACGTTGGCTTGAAAAGTATAAATTGGGTATTAGGGAAATGGGTCATGCATTTGCTTTTATCAAATGGTGTGTCTATGGCCAAACAGCTAATTTAGCCAGTTCTACAGTTGAAATTTAGGCTGTTCTTGTTGAACAGAAAAATAGATTTACAATCCTGATGAGGATCCTTGAGGGCCATGAAGACTCCTTTCCCATGAAGTCTTGATGAGGCTGCTTTGATCCATTTTAAACGTCAATTTATCATTCTCCGTTTTCAGGTTTTTAAATTTGTTTGTTATAACTCGTTCATATTTGATTTGATTATTAGTATTTAGATGAAAATTCCTCACTTTTCCTCTACTAGGTGTGGAGATGTATTTTGTAAGGTCTATTTTCAGATTGCTGGCTAAACCCGTTTTCTTGTTTTCTTTACAAAATGATAGACAATTATTTTGTTTCATTTCAATGCTCTCTGTCTCATCGTGCATTTTAAACAAGAGTTTTTTTTAACTCCAACAAGCTTAAAATGAACACACTATCATTTACTATTTTCAGAAAGCAAGGTCAACCAGATTGTCCTACCTTTTTTCACCTTTTCCCACACCCTTCCCAATGGCTTCGGGTTTCATCATCCATTCCTCCCCACATTCGGTAGTGGTGAACGACCGCACGGTGAATAATCAAATCCCGCACCCACACAAACTCAACCGACGCGCAAGGACACGCTCCGTTACACGAAGTGTACGTTAAAAGCTCCCCATTAAAAATATACCGTCACCGAGTTTCCCATTCTAACGATTACCAACGGTTGCCATCGCGACGGAATGGTTGATTTTCAAAGAGCGAGAAGAATCTCACATCTTCGAAAATAGAACAAAGAAATAAAACACCACAAAACCACGTGAGTAAGCCCCCCGGGGAGGAAGCGGGCGGGTGGTGGTAGTAAAAGCTTCTTCTTCTCGACCAGAAAGCTTTGCCCTTGAAAAAAGTTCACTCAAGTGACCTTTTTTGCTAGCCCAAGAAGAATCGTTGGGAATTGGATTGGTTCGTTGCCTGAGCGGGATTATGTTTTTGCTTTAACCGATTCAGGGAATGGAAAATAGCTGTTCTTGCGAATGAAAAGCACATAAGTTTATTTGTGAAATCCATTGCAAAAAAAAACAGAGAGAGATATTAAGCATCTACTTAGGTGTTTTCTGAGTAAAGCCAATTTCATTTACTCTTTCAGTCTTTTATTTCCCGCTCCAAGGAGGTTCCTTCTACGCCTGATTGAGTTTGTAGGGAATAATGGATCAACGATCAACTCTCGTGTTGTTCGCTCAACGTGGAAATGATTGTCCCGTTGTTCCAATCACCATCATTTTTTCTCTTCGCCTGACTCTTCGGTATCCCATGGGATCTCCTGTCCTCTAGGAATTCCGGAGCGATACTTTGCTACGGTTCATTTACCTTTTAGCCCGGAAAAATAAGAAACCCTAATATAATGAAGTGCGTGAACGAGCACCGACTCACTGCTCTATCTTCCACCCCCGTTTGTGCTCCTGATAATGACCCCGATCTACTCAGCTTCCTACCCTGCCCTACCACCAAGCTATCGATGTGCTTCGTCCCCTGTCCCTACCGTCTCGTCGTCGTCGTGCTTTCGTGTTACAAATGATACCGTCCATTCGCACGCCGACATCGTCCCGGGGTCGTGTTTTCTAGTGGTTGACTTGCTTACACCCCCCGTCTCCCTCTCCCCGACCCGTGTCCCAGGGAAGCACTTATTTCCCGGCGCTTATCGCATGCATGCCATCTTTTGCGACAAGAACCTTCGTAATGTTTGTGGGTGCCTTCGGTGAAGCATTACATTTGTATCTTTCAGTTCCACTCCTTCGATCACACCAGGGGGAAAAACAAGTCGAGCATCCGGTTTCGCTCTACGGGTCTCTCTCTTCCTGGACCTCTGCTTCCTTCATTAAGAGCGACCTTTCGTAAAATTTGACGATAGGCATTGTTTTTCCTGATAAGTGGGAACTGATAGTGTAGCGATAAGAAAATGGGAGGACGTTGGGTAGCAATAGCTCGGTCTAGTTTTTCGGTTTGCTGACTCACTTCAGCGAGAGATGCCGTTGGCAAGATGCCTTGAAAGTGTGAAACCAACCACCGTATCCATTCCTCCAAAGGCCTTTTAACCTTTTTCGAAACGTAATCGTAATGTAGGGGTTTTTAAACGAAATCCAACAGCCTCACCCAAATCTAGGATACAGATTCGGTCTGCTGTGTGCGGAGAAATGGCAGTGGTTTGATGTGAGTATTATATCAATAATCATCCAACGTGGCATAGCATTCTCCCGGGATCGGACGTGATAGGGTATTCGCCAACCAGCAGAAGAACCTCGCCCCAGCTCGGAACGGGTGGCGGTTTTTCCTTTATGTTTGGATCAGCTATTTGCTCCCAGCAGCAGCAGCAGCGGATGGAAATGCTAGAGCCCGAGTCCCCAAAAAAGCGGGGCTAGAATCGAATTTGCATATCTCCATTCAAATCTCATCATCAGCAGCACCGGTAGCTGCCCGTACCCCGTGGCCGGCTCGTGGACATCAGGCACTCGATTAGCAAATTTGAAGAGCACGCCAGCACCCAGTGGAAAAGGAGTCCGGCACGAAATGGCAGCATTTGACTGAGGTTTTTTTTCCTTCTTCATCTTCCTCCAAGAGCGCTAACAAAAGATTGAATTTCTTTCGACGAAAAGTGAAGCATCAACTTTCAGCGAATGTGCTGCCGAAGACGATGGTACCTTGGAAGCACTGAAGAGGAAGGTTGGGGCAAGATTTGTTGGTTTTCCCCAAAAATGGCACAAACATTAGGAGAAAAAAGTACACTGAAAGACGCTACAGTGAGTGCAAGCGGGAAAGAAGGCAAGAAAAGGAGATGAATGGATGTTTGCGTTAGACAAATAAAACGAATAGTACTTTAGTGGAAAATATTTGCCAAGGCGCCACCGACTGGACAGTGGAAACCAGGCCAGGCAGAGGTGAAGCTTGTCGTAAGCGACCACTTGGGACAAGGAGAGAGAGAGAGACAGGAGACGAAAGAAGCAAACCACAGAAGAATTCTTTACTCCGAAGCGATGGCACTGAATCGAAATAGAATACTGTCGGATCGACATTTTCGGAAGGATTTTCCTAAAAGAAAAGGAACAAAAAAGCTGATAAAAACTATGTCTTTGCATGAAGTCAATAACTTTTCGCTTTTCCAGCTGGTAGACACGGGACAAACACGTAGTGACTGCGGAAAATCTGCCGGAAAAATTCACTCCTCGCTTCCATTCCGGGGCCGCCCGTCCGAAGCGGCTCGATGCAAACGAGAACGTTGACAAGTTGAAATTGATTCTAAAACACTTGCCGATTATACTTGC
>KE525305.1:134412-161912 GCA_000441895.2 Anopheles sinensis | reverse complement strand
GAACCATTTAAGCACCCGAGCGGGTGGGGGCTGGTTTGAAAGGCTGGTGCGTGGATTTCGTTTATTAAACATTAACTCGTTCGGCTTACGGTGCATCCGGACGGAATGCAAATTGAATGGCAACTCATTAACGAGAAGTATTTGACGCATCATGTTGTGGAACGACGTGTTTAACTTTCCTACGCACTTGAACAGAATATTTCCGAAAACGAATCAACAATGACGACCAGACACTTGTAACTAAAGTTGAAAAAAAAGGTTAAGAACTCATCAGTTGCATAACAAACAAATGCTTTTGTACAATAGGCACGTGAAGAAGCACAACGTAACAACACATTCCATGTACGCTATTCGTAACAGTAACGTAACGAAGCATCATAATAACCGAAAACTTTACTATTAGAAGTCAAGGTCAAATAATCATGGATAATTTGTCGACATCAGAAGAAGTGTAGCATGATTTATGACACGTAGTTCATTATTCTTTTACTTCGACAGTTACTGCTACTATTTTTTCGTTGCGTTTCACCCGCCAGCGCTACATTTCGATTACGATCTACTTCGCATCGCGTTCGTCTTTCCCGACTCCTTGCATACATTTCTCTCTCACACTGTTTTCTTTTTTGTTACTTTCTTTTCCATGTTTTTTTTTGACGAGCTTGCATTCGCTATGCCAATCGAAATGATTAACGACACACTACGAGACGTCTAACAATCAACGCAAACCGCAACAACTTTCTACTCCATTTAATCATAAATGGCAAACATATTAATCTTCAAATGTACTTAAACTATGACCGATGGACCAGCGGTTCGTTCGTGTGCGGGCCGTGGATTGGATGGATCGGTCGGTCGGTCGGTCGGTCGGTGGACGACCTTCGTGTTCCCTTTTTGTTGCATGTGTGTTGCAACCCCACAATCCACGCATCCCCGAAAAACCAACCGCAAATCCAAAACCCGGTCCCGGAGCACGCGAAGCAGACGTTAGCTGGTGAGGCGGTGAACGGGTGGACATTTTCCCCGTTTCGCATAAATCGCAACCCGCAAGCTTCCCGTATGCTTCGTTGCCCGGTTCGCATTGTCAGTGATGTATGTATGTGGGAGGGATGGTTTTCCTTTCCATTTTTGTATTTTTCTTTTGGTTTTTTTTTGTTTTTACTCCTGTGCACGGTAGGTTCGGCAAACGTATGACGAGAAGATTATTAATGATTTTCGGGAGGGGCGGGTAAATAAAAAAATTATAAGAACTCAGACGAATTTACACGCCCAGCCGAGGGCTCGTAATGAAAACTGGTTTTCAAACGCGTGGGAGAAGATGGTGTGTGTATGTGAGGGACGTAAATGAACACAATCTAAAACCAACTGAAGGGAAAACAACATTAACGAAGCTTTTCCGAGGTAGAGTGGGAAAAACCGAAACAAGAAGGAGGAAACATCAACACACGAATAGGATGCGCCGAACAGAAAAAGCAACACAAAAATATACGATGTGCAGTAATGGGATGCACTTAACATCATCAACCGAGTGAGTATGGTTTAATACAAATGAAACAAAAAAAAACGTTAATGGAAAGTGCATTGAGAACTAGGAACAGTTTGGCGTGAAAAGCTGGAACGGAAGCGGCCGAAGGAAAACGACTATTATCCTTCGGTGGGACAAACAAAAAGCAGGTAACGGTAACGAATTGAACCATACACCTAACTATAACTCCTCTCGTCATTGTGTCTGAGTGAGTGTTCGTGTATGTGAGTGTGTGTGTGTAGTGTTGTAAGTGTAGCCACGGAAAATCCGTTTCCAATTATTCCCATCCCTTTTGCAGGGATGCGGTTTTGTACGGTGTGTTCGGTCCGTTGGGGAATTTTTACAAAGGAATGTTCTTCTCGTCAGGGAAAAGGATGTTGGGAATGGATCGATTCATTGGTCCTTGTGTGCTCGTGTGTGTGAGTGTGTGTGTGAGTACGAAGCGACATGAAGACACTAACGCACAGCACTTACCATCGTGCAGCGGGTCGATCGTGTGGATCATCAGCTGCAGCAGTCCGTGTCGGAATTTGGCCCCGGTTGCGGTAGGATTCTGGTGGATCGGGACGCTGCCACTGCTGGATCCCGGTGGTCCCGATCGGCTCTCCGAGGCGGCCCTCGACGTCACCGAACCGCCCGGTTGCGTGGCCATCGATGTTTCCGACGAGTTAGCCGCATTTCCCTGCGCGGGGTTCGGTCGCGATGGAAGGTTAAAAACGAATCGCATTAGTACTTAGGGGTAAGGTTGGCTATCAACTTTTTCACTAACAAACTTTCACTATCAAATCCGACAGCCAATTCAAAACGTTGCCAAATGGATCAAAATTGGTGAGTTTTTGCGATTTTGAATGTTTTTGTTCCAAAATGAATCTCTTTACTAGTTGCTTAATATTAATGCAGTAAAGCGGTTAAGCGTTTAACAAACACAACACAAATGGTAGTAAAAAGAGTGAATAAAAAACACAAACCGATGGAAAACTAGGTGAAAATAAGCGGACTAACCAAGGTTAATGAACTTATGAACGGGGCAAAGAAGCGAACGATGTAGCAAAGTAATAAAATATGGAATGATTTCAAACCCATCGATGGGGAGAAGTCAGCCAGTTACTTCACTGACTGTTTTTTTGAGTAAAAATAAAAACCAAAAAGTCGTTCCGCAATGTATCGATCCGAAACGAACAATTGCACGATCGCTGATTACAATTTTTGTGAAAACATTTCATAACGAGATTGTAGGACGAGTAGGACCAAAAATGCTTGATGGCGCTCATCTTGTCATTTATGCTGATGATGAGGAACGTCTGAGGGCAGAAATCGTGCGTCACTGACGTCAATGTCATACACAGCGATGCAACTTGTCCCTCGCAACTTTCCCTCGTCTCACATCCGAGCATTGTGGAGCATCCGTTCAAATGATCAATATTGACAAATCGTTTCGCGCGCAGTCGGGAACCAGGCTTTTCAGACTTCCCGCCTTCGGTGCGGGAGGTTTCAGGACCCAATCAGGCCGATTTGATTCCAATCAATGGTCGATCACTCGTCAATTGTGTGTGCTGGTGGTGGTAATGGTGGTGGCTTGAGAATTGTTTCCACACGCTCCAACGATACGCGGATGGAGGCGTTTCGTGGAATGGGGATTTGGGTATTAGAGCAGCATAATCCATAAACTATGTTTGCCGAGTGCGCTAGGTTGTATTTATTATCCATCGTTTGCAGCGTATCGATCGGATTTTTTCCTCGATTTTCCCGACCTTCGCGTAAGTAATCAACGAGCAAAGTATCGATAAAATTACTTCAAACAGTTTTGATCGCCGCATTTTTTTACGATTATAATATAACTTGTTCACATTCTTCCAGGGTGTTGTTTGCTAAACGTTTCTTTAGCCATCGGTGATTTTATTTACCGATTGGATAAACCTTTATGTTTTCCTTCAAGCCGCCGAGCGCTCGTTAAGCGCGAATGCGCGGAGTTTAGTATCTCATCAGGAGTTTACGAGACCGTATGAACGCTGATTTGGTTTTCATAGCTCGCTTTAAACCATAGCGCCAACACTTCCGCCAGGGCGCGTTCACACTGGCAAAATCTGTTAATGTGCAAGATTTGCCGATCAAGATAGATTGTGGAGAAAAAACAAGTTGGATAAAATTTCGCCCCAAACAGTAGAGGAAAACAATCCAACCGGCCCCCATTCCTACGCGACGGTAATTTATCGACAATCATTACTTCTCGCTCTCGTGAAAACACTCGAGATTGGCGCCAGTGGCCATTTTTCATCCGAAAGTGGTTCTTATTAAGTTTGTTTGGTAGCCGTTGCCGTTTCTTTTTCTATCCCACTTTCCCAGGAAAACCATTCATCCTCTAGCAGGGCTGCGAAGCAGTTGGTAATTGGATGACAATATTGATGGTAGCTGCCACGACGTGCTTTCAGTTTTTCACGCGTATTAATTAGTGCCCGCTCAAAACGATTTATTCCGTAGATTTAAACCGGTTGGAAAAGAATACAATGGGAAATTCAACGAAAGGATAATAATAATAGAATACCAAACGTTTTTCTTTCGGCCTAAGCGGTGGCAAAAGTATGGCAGGAATGAAAAAGTCCGTTCTGAAAATTCAACCATCGCCACCATAAAGTGGCATATTTTCAAATATGCTTAAAAAAAACTGTGATTGTTCGTTTGGTGCCGAAAATTAAAACACACACGTACAAAAGACTCACAACGCAACCAAAGAGGCGGAAATGAGTTCGAGAATTTTGGCAGCAGCGTGAAGATAAACAATAAATCAACGTTTCGCGCTTACGGTTCGGAAAAATTCGGAGCGTAACGAATGCGAATTGTTGTTTGCCAGACTAATTAAGCCACCTGGTCAGCCAGTTCCGGTTTCCTCCGAGGAGCTCCTAACGTATCGCAAACGGTACGTATATTTCCTTCGAAAGCAAACGAAGCCTTTCCGTGAGGGAATGTACACGTTTTTCCTCCATCGATTAGACGAATTTTCATGGGTGATGCAGACAAAAAATAACCAGCAAACTTAAATAAAGGGCTCACGAACAGGATGTAAGTGATTTCCAAGTATGAGCCGCCTCTCCAAAGCACCATCGTAGTCGATCGCATGCTGCGTAGCAAATACGTCGGAGGCGTCAGCTGTGGCCAAAGACCGTTGACGACAAAAATAAAAAATAAACGAAGGAAAGCGTAGGAAAATCCCACCGAAAATCCCCGATGGACTTCAATAAGTGCCGGTGCCGTGAAAGCCCTATTGGGCGACCGGTAACATCCGTCTCTTACTACTGGCGACAAACTTTTGCAACCGCAGCCCGGTTGGGCGCCTTTTTGGGACAAATTAAATGGACCAGCATTAAAAGTTTGACGTAAAATTATGGAGATTTATTGCGGAGACTGTTTCGCTCTATTCTCGTGTCTTTGGTGTCTTCCGTCGATTGCTCGTCCGGACTTCAGACGTTCGCTCATTCAATTGGTCCCTTGAGAACGCGGTGGTTCTGCCGAAAGATGGCGTACTTCGCAGCAGGAAGATTAGTTTGGTGGTTGGGTCTTGTGCCCGCCACGGTGGAATATCCTTTTTTCGTTCGTTTGAGGACACTTTTCTTCTGCCCCACACATGGCGAGTAAATTGCTTCGCGCCAATCAAGTGAAAGTGTTGCATGTGAATTTGAGGCCGTTTGTCAAGAAAAACTATCTTTTGGCGGAAATGAAACGAAAACCACTTCCATGCAGCACAACTTAGATTGTCCAACGATATGGTAGTCGTTGTGAATTGATTACTTTTGGGTGTTTTTCCGCTGGCCAAATAACGAGGGAAATGTATTTTTCCGTCTCTCAATCCATTCGTTAACCCTTGTGGGAATGGAAACAATCCATTGTTGCTGATGTTGATCATACAGCATATTTCCATCAGCAATGACATAGCTTGATGAAAAATGGCGAATGTGCGTGAAGCGTTTGGATACTTTTTTGCTAATGATACCATTGGATCCGTCTTTCTCAATTCAATCATCCCTGGATTCGACAACAACAAAAACTATTCCCCAACAGAAAAGGACAGTCACTAACTCAACCGGTAATATTGCGAGGGTACCAGACCGGTCATCTTAAAAATATCAGTCGCGGGACATTGAGGGAAAATTAACGCGTGCCCGATCGCGTGCGCAACCGTTTTCCACGCGAACGGTTATTCACACCAAGCTCTTGCATGCCGCACGCGGAGTTTCTCTGGGCGGAACAATCGATGGTGGTCCAACGATAAGCCCCAAACAGTCTTCTGGTTTTAATGCCGAACAGTTGACGGTACATAATGACCCCATGGGGTGGGCCATCCGATCCCAGCACGCACGCACGCACGCACAATTATGGTGTGCAATTAATGGAGATTTTTTTATGTTGGAACTCGGGTGACGATAAGCCTCGTTTAATCAAATACATGTTGCCAAAAATCCTGCTTTACGGTAGATTTGCTTTACTGAGTACAGAAATCTCCCTTCCTTACGAATTCCAAACATAAAGCCATGGCGAGTGAGCAATCTTTCAAGTGGCGTGCTTTTCCGGAGCTGCTTTAAAAATGGATGTCCGAAACACTCGATTTGTTGCTCGCGACGACACGGCCGTTTTATATTAATTTCCACCGGTGCCATTTCAACACGTACCATCGAATCGACGGTTCGTGCGCTGGACTGGGGCCAACATCGGGCCGCACTGCTGAATGAAGACGAGTGGATCATAAAAAGATGATCACCATTCGGCGATTCGATTACGATGTGGCAGGTGTAGCCGACGCGACTTCGATGCCAAAACCCGATTGCGGGGCGATATGTAAACAAGGGCGGCCAGGCGCACAGGGAAAAATGTAAATAAATAAAAAGACACCGAGCACGAATGGAGCTCCTTTCCCCCTGGTTGCTTCAAAACATGCCCTCAGGCGCGCATAAGGAAGGATATCAAACACCTCGAAATCACATCTTGTGCCTATTTTCGAGACGAACAGCGTTTTAAGGATTTACAAGAAAGGTAGCCGTGGCCTTTGGGTCGTAAAAGGGGAGGAAAGATAAGGAAAATAACGGGGGAAGGGGGGGTAGGAATTGCACGAGGTATGGTTTGTGATGCGCAGGCGCACTCCGAACCTCCGGAGGAAGCTTTTCAATGTCGTGGGAAATTAATCGAGCTTTTCGATCTGGTGGGAATTTTTCGGTGAACGTTTTTTTCTTAGGCTCGCGGGTGGTTTTCCGTTTTTTTCGACAATGTCTTGAAAAAGATAGACAATGAATAAAGTTATACGAGAGCGAGAGAGAAAAGAAGTGAGCGAAAGTCATGAGGACTAGGCATGATAAAGAATGAAACATGAAAAAAAACCACGTAAGAAAGAGTGGAAAAGATCTACGTATGAAGGCAAAGGAAGGCACGATTCGCTTCTTCGTTTGTACGTTTTTTTTCACTTACACAATCCTCAGCCCTCTCCCAAGCTTCCCGGAATGCCCTCGTTCAGCAGCAACCCCCTTTCAAGGTGAACTCGAGAAGGAAGGAAAAATAATACTTCGGGCACTTTTACAGGTGAACACGTCCTTCGGGTAACCGGGCGAGGGTATGTACGTGTGTTTTTTGTCCGGTACTCGTATGACGAAGAGGGAGATCCGAGAGGGAGACAGGGATGGGACAGGCTCAGAGTGATATTGAAATGATACGTGGATCGAATACAACGGACGTGAAAAATCACCACCGAAAGGTGAGCAACGTGTGGCATTCGTAAGGCGATTCGGTTGAGAAGTCGAGGAGGTATGTTGCTGGTTTTTTTCTCGATTTGGATCTGTGCCTTGTCTCATGGGAACACTTTGATGGTCCATTGTGTTGCCATTTGCGTACAGCTTGGTTATTCTTTGGTTCAAGTTTTATTTAGTAACCGAAACGGAAAAGACACGCGGATGGTTTAAAAACAGAATTTTTGTCGAAGACAAATTTAGTAAACATATTGGAATCTTGTATTCCATATTCAATATTAGCTTATAAGTAAGGTTTGTTAGAAAAACTAAAACTGAACCACTTCTCATAAACCTACAATAGGTCGTTTCATCTGTGTGACCTCATTTTCCTCGGGCGTGTACGTGCCCTCCTTCAAATTAGCATCTTTAATTAGCACTCCTGGAGATATCCAGAACAAACCGGCATGAAGAATTACCATTTCTATCGACAGGAGAGAGGGGGAAGGGAAGGTCATCGAAACTCGAGCACTTCCGAAATGAAACGTGCAGTATCTCCGGAATCGGATCGGATGACCGGCAATTTCAAACCCCTCCTCCCTGGAGGAATGGGAACTGATCGAAAGGAAATCGAACCGCATGTATGTGTTTTCTGACACTTTTCACCTGTCGACCTACCCTCACCCGAAAGCGGTAGCCCCTCACCTTATTGTTTTCGGTCATCAATGCTCGCTCTCTCTTGCTCTATCGGAAAGTGCAGTCGCATTGCAGCGCGCAGAGAAGCGAGCATCGCCGATCGGGAAAATCGATTATTAATTCGCTCGGTCCCTCGGAGAATGGCACGGAGAATAATCAGACAAACACGGCGGTGCAAGCCGGTACGCTCAATTCACGCTCTCATTCGTTAATTCGAAATCGAATTAATAAACACACGGAATCCGTGACGCGGTGAAACGAAATCAAACGAACCTGTCAGTTCGCCCCCGTTTTGACCGAAAGTGAATAAATTAAGCCCAAGCAGCGAGGGCTGAGCAGCCGCCGTTTTACGGATGCATTCCGGCCGGATGCCGTTTCGGGCGGACATCCTTTTGCGCCCGAGCTGAGTGAGGACACACACTCATGCACATATGCTTCGCATATCATTAGCAAGTGATTGTACGCCCGTAGGTCGGTTCGACGCCGGGCTCGAATAAATTATGCAAATTTATTTATGAAATTTCTATTCCGCCAGCCTTTATCCAGTGGTTCGGTACGGCGGGTATGTATGTGCATGTGACAGTCCTATCCGGCTGGTCGGGTTGTTTTTTGATGCCCATCAACGTCCAACGCCCCACCAACACCACGGTGACATGGTCAGTTGCGGCCCATTAAGGGACACGCGGGACACACTGTGCGGTGTAAAATGACAAATTGAATTTAATCGCGGCTTAAAGATTTCCTCACTGATTTCATGTTTCGCATCACCATCGGCCCAAACCACACACAGACTCCAAGGGGTCTGGAAAACCTATCCGGATTGAAATTGAGCGATTATCACGGGTTCACTTAGCACCGATTCGGCTGGATCATCATGGTACGATTGGACGACAATCGGAAAATAATATCCAGTTCGTTCATCTCCGGTTCGGATTGTTGATCGATTCACGTTTTCCACCACACTTCAACCAAACCGAGATGGGGAAATAATATGTACACCCTTTGTGTGGTACCAGACCCAACGGGTTGTTGTGGGAAAGCGCAATTCATTCGAAAGTATTTTCCAGCGTAAATCTTTTGCAATCTCCATTCCCATTCATGATAGAGGGTCATGAGTTATTTTTCATTCTCCAGCAGGATCGATAAGGGAAGAAACGAATGTTTGAATGGCAATTAAAAGAGCAAAGGTAGCATAAATATACGTGAGGTACAAAACTATTCCTGAGATGTTCTTCACAGAGTTATTGAATGGGAATCTAGCATTTTTTTCACTCTGCAATGTAAGTGTTTAATGATATTTTGAGATTTTGTGGGAAAAGTACACGTCCTTTTAAGGTTCTCTATTTGACGCACAATATAACCTTCAACATACAACAAGAAACGAATGGAAGTAGGGTTTGGTTACCTCTTCCTACGTTTCACAAACGAAATACATAAATCAAATAAGAAACTCCATTCCACAGCAAAAAGGGTTTATTAATGCATGGTAAATAGCACCAAGACTGCTGACAAAAAAGACAAACTATACCACCACCACTAGCACTGTCCTATCCCAGTTCTCGATATCGAGCAAAAAGTATGGAAGCAATTAACATGGGAATTTATTTCCGATCATTTCAATCTATTTCAAAACTACACTTTTGCGCACGGCAGGACGCACGGTTCGATCATGAATATTTTTTGCTATTTATGCGATCACCACTTCTCGTGCTAGCATTATCGCAACCGCTCCATTTAGTGTGAGTGGGGCACGATAACGAGAGCATAATGTCGCTGTCGAATCGAAATCAATAAATTATGGCTGTCCCCGCGGACCGGTGGATGAGATTGTAATTCATGAATTCAATTTATCATCCACGAGAAAACATTACTCCGCGGCTGAAGGTGAACGCGTGGTGGTTTTTGCCGCCGACCAAGCTTTGTGGGTTATTAATGACTGTCAATAATTGGGGCCGTACTACTGCTTCCGGGCTCGAACCAGCTTTCCTTCCGGGCTAACGATGCTTTTTAAAACGCAGCAGCAGAAGCACGAGCAGGGTTTCGTGAGTGTTTTGTGCTGTCATTGGTAATTATTCTCGCGGATCTTTTATCACGGTGCTTCTTAACTTTAGGGTGATGTTTTCACGGGATCACTATTTTTTTTTTATTCCACGTGTAGCTAAGACTGAACCAAACCCATCTCGTTAAACCAAGATGCTGTGGTTGATGGGTTCGGAGGAACAAAAATCTTGATTGATTGTTTGAAAACCTTGGAAAATCCTTCTTCAACCCGATGTGATAACGATGTTCGGACTTGCTATTGCTTTCGCATGTCATTGCATCTCCGCCGTTAGGACGGTTTCCACAAGGAACATGAAGCACCAAAACTAAAAAATGTAGAGGTCGGAAAAACAGGAACGGAAATCTGTCGGATATAATAAGGCATTTGATGGGATATAAGATAGACGAAAAAAGAACCGCTACGGTCTAGGTTCCGCTACGAGAACGATCAGTAACTTGAAAGCTAACCCATCGAGAGAAGTGAAATGAAATGGAATGAAGTAGAAGTAAAAATAAAACGAAACCTAAAACACATCCAGAACTGGCTAACGATAGAACGAACGGTCAGTAATTACTATGAATATCGTAATAAACATCGCTAGAACTGGACAAGAATAAACGAAAACATTCAAGTGATCAAACAAGTACATAGGTTAAATGTTCAAACGCAAACGGCTAAACTGTACTATACTTTTGGAGAATGCGTTTACCCCTAAACGAACAGTAATCAATTAAATATAATCAATCAATCTATCGACACGAGTAAACGAGTACAGTAGAACAAATAGTCCAGAGCAAACGGATGGAAATGAGAGAACAAACGACACGGTAACGAGAATAAAGGAAAATAAAGACTCACTGTTTTCGAGCAGACAGGCGGGTTTAAATTATACTCCCTTTTTTTACAACAGAATAGCGAACGAAAAAGAATCCGTCCCCAAGAAGGGGAAATGGCGAACAAAAGTGGACGGTGGCTTCTTTGTGCCAAAGTTTTCCATTCGTGTTTTGATGCTTTTGGCCAACAACAAAGCTGGTATTTTCTCACTTGAGAAGTGTTCAAGCTTTAGTAGAGACAGGAGCTAATGGGAAAAGTTCGACTGTTGTGTCTCTGGTTTTTGTTTCTTTAGCGGACTTGCTGAAGTAAGGGTGTAGAAGTAATGAATTTTGCCAAATTTATGAACAAAAAAGCAACTAATAGTCAGTCTCCGAATGGGTTGATTGATCTTTGTTCGTTTGAGGTATATACTTTATACATTGCAAAATTAAATCCACCACTTTTAATCATCCAACAGCCTCAGAGAGATTTGTTCAGCAAGTTTCGTTCAACACATTTTTTCAGTGAAACACCATGCGCCTCCATCGTTGTATGTATATCAGAAATAATACCAATGAGAATCATAATCCATTAGTTTGTTGCTTCATTCAAAGATTACAATCAAGTTCAATTTTAAATCCAGAAAAGCATAAATAGTATTATTCTTAGAAAGTTTCCAGCTTTTTGCATAAAATACCATGCGCCTCCATCGTTCATTCGATGTATATCAGAAATAATACCAATGAGAATCATAATCCATTAGTTTGTTGCTTCATTCAAAGATCACAGTCAACTTCAACTTTAAATTCAGAAAAGTATAAATAGTATTATTCTTACAGAGTTTACAGCTTTTTGTATAAAATACTATGCGCCTCCATCGTTTTACATCGACAAATTACCCGAAAAAATTGATTGAAAATGTAGAAAATGGGGAAAATGCAAAGATTGTTCGTTAGTTCCAAAGAATTTTGACGGGCTATAAATGGAACGGTAGAATAGCTCTCTTTGAAAATGCAATCATAGCTGAAGTGTAAAGGACATTAGGCAGAACTTTGATTCTTACGAGAACGATAATTCAATCGAAAATGTTATTCCAGCTTTCCACCGAAAATGTTGGGAGCTAAGGTTATCTACTGAATGCAATCAGAAACGGGCACAATTGTTCGCCTATCGAGTCAATAAAACCGGGAAGTTTAACCACTGTCTTAATGTCCAACAATAACCGGCTAATTGCGATGCCATCGTTTAGTGGCGCGACGTTTTATCGTGCTCGCATCTATAATTGACAATTTCTTCAGAAAGTTTGCCCTTTGTTCAACCGTAGCAAGGCAGGGCCAAAGGAAAACGCACCGCTTAGTGGAGGCCAGAGCAAATAAACAGACGGGTATGACGTGCGCTTTGCGCAAACTGGGAGACAACCCTAAATAAATACCATTTGTTACATCAACGAACGAACAGTGAGCGCTTACCGTAAGGCACCCAACTTCCCATCGGGTTGTGAAGGGCGAAATTAATACTCGAGTCGTTTATGCGTAAAGCGCACAGCGTGAAGAAAATTGTTTATGAATTCGCCTCACGGTCACGGTCCAAAATCGGTCGGTGAAAGGCGTCCCAGAAAGCACTTACGAAAGCACGAAAGGGACACTCGTCCCATTAAAACCATCCGGGGTTTTGATAAAGTGAAACGAAACAAACCCGATTCACAAACAAGCGTTAAAATAACTGCCCCTATTTTCAACACGTTCTAAACACCCGGAGAAGATCGGAGAGATGGTTGCTACCATGATTTTTCGCTCCAGTTTTGCCCCCATACCGTACACTCTCGAGGACGAACTAAATTCACCTGATTTGGGGCGAAGCAACTTAGGTACTTCTTTACCTCCAGAGCAATTCACTTCTGGCACAGAAAACTTCAGTTGCCCTGGCAGTTGTTGCCACTCCGTCGCGTAATATCCATGGCACGGTGCAGTCTGGTAGCAACCTTCACCGATAGTATCGATAAAACAGGTGTATGGGTACACCGGTGCGGTGTGTTGGTGTTGTTGCTAGCGGCAGTTAGCAGCGATAAAGAAAACCCAGACTAACGAGGACACGCTTGTCGACAACCGATAGGTTTGATGGTTTTTTTTCTTCCCTGTCACCAGGGAAATGTAAGTACACTTTGATCTGGGCTTTGATCTCGAGTCAGATGTTACGTGTTGGGTGAAATTTCAGACTGGTAAATTCCTATGAACCACTCCATGCAAACGATAGAATCTGTGGGGCAAAATGTGATGATTTCAACAACGAAACTCAATTGTGTGTGTGTGTGTGTGCGGCGTACCGTTGGAGGAACTTCTGCAGTTTGTTAAGTTTTCCAATCAGCCAACGTAACCTTTCCATCGTGCATCGGCTGGTGGAACTTCTCGTGCTGCAGCATAACGATCGTCGTCATGGTAGAACCATTTGACGTGAACCAGTTGCAAGTACAAGAACTACAGTAGAGACCCCCTCGCGTCCAATGCTCCCTCGAAACCCACCGCGTTTCGAGCGCAACATTTCCAGGAAGACATGCGACCGAGTGAGGCGGCTAAATATATAACCAAACAATGCTGAGCCGTGTCGCTCGGGCCCGCACCAGTGATAATGTAATTGCACGGGCACGGGCTGCATTCTGCCTGCACGTCGTGTCGCCTGTCAAAGTCTAGGCTGACAGGTCGGAGCATTCTCGGGATGACGTGTGTTTTCTGAATACAGGGAGGTTGAACGCCTGCAATCACATGGAAATAGTTGCGAGACGAGTGTAAACGGAGATAAGTGTGTAGACAGAGCGAGGGGTTAGTGTAAAGCAATGATGAAGAGGGGAAGTTTAGATCTTTTGAATGCGCTTAACACAATAACCAGAGTTATAAAAGATCATAAAAATATGTTTCTTTATTTTTAACACGGGCATACATATTTTTATAGCCTTCCAAAGTTGTACAAGGCACCATGCGCCTCCATCGAAGTGTCTTTAAAATGCCCTCGATTGGCTAAAAAGCAGTCTTATAAATGTCCTGAAAAGGCAAAGGGTTTCATCAAACCAGAAAATATTTAATGTTTATGATAAATTACAATTAATCTCAGCAACAGTAAATTATTTAAATAAAAGTGCAAAGTTGTACAAAACACCAGGCGCCTCCATCGGTGTGCCATCGAAATGTTTTTCCGCATTTTTCGTGTAAAGATATGATTGAACAGAACTCAGCAGTAATGACAATCAGCTGAAGCACCCCTGTTTATCATCAGCTCATCTGATTTATCGACAGGAAAGCACCGGCACCCGCCTTCATTATCTCGGTCCGCCGAGAAGAGAGCATCATTTCCACGGCAACTACCGAAAAGCATAGCGAACCGAAGCGAAACCAGCGCTACCCCAAAAACTGACGTCATTTTCAGCAGCATCGCTTCCAACGTCAACATTCGGACCACTTTCGGGTGAATCATTAATAACGGGCGTCGGCGCGCGTTGCGCTCGCGGAACTAATTCTAGGCTATCAATTCACACATTAAACAAAGCGTAGTAAGAATGGGAATTTCAGCAGTTATCAACCTCCTCGGCACACTCCCCAGTGGTTCCACCATTTTCGCCTCAATCAAAACTAATGGAAGGACCATCGAATTAAATGTGGTACTTGCGATTTCTGTTTTCTCGATTAACAGGCGTTCGGCATGAAAGTTTAATGTTTTCAATGGTACGTCGTTTTCGGGGGAACGGATTTTGTTCTTTTCATTCCAATCTTATGGGTGAAATGTTTTTCTCGCGTATGAAAACTGTTTGGTTGTTGATAACGCGTGAAAAGGAGTTAAAAGAAAGCCCAGTGTATGCTGTTTAAGAATGAATGTTTTTAATTAAACTCAATTGTGTGTCGCTTTATTGATTAAACAAAATTAAAATATCCCATCCTCTTTAAAAACCAGCGATCGTGGTAGCTTTTTAACGTTAAACACTGCCACAGCTCAACAGATCTACGTTTCGACGACCTTATCTCCGATGGCGCAGCAAGTCACCTTTCGAATAGGCGCACAATTTCTCAAATTGATTAATGACAGCCTTCAACCCGCGCCGAGTGCGTCGCCCGGAACAAATATCTGACGCTGCTTCCTCTTCAAGGTACACGAGGCCCCCATCTATCACTAAAGCCCCCGCCGTTAAGCCCTCTTCGGTCATGTGCACATCCTTCAGGACGGTAACCTCTGTATATGTGGCAGCGTTTGTTCGAGTTGCGTGATGATTTTATCTTGTGCCATCTAAAAATATCGACCAACAAATGGACAAACGATTCCGGCGAAAGACAACACGACCGTACACGTACACACTAACACACGCTGGAGGGATATCGTTTGATAAATAATCGCCCAAGAATGGACAGTAATTCAACACATAAATTCGTTGCCGTTGGTCGTGCGTTCGGAGCACTTTTCGGCCCACGAACAACTTGCCGTGGTGTCGGAACGTTTCCTCAAAGAATGTTCCACGCCGTAAGGTCCGAGGGATGTAAAAGAAGGTGGCATGTTTGCTGGCACAAGAGAATGGCACTCTTGTAACGGCAAGTCGTAGTATACGCCACGCTGGACTGACAGCGTATGTTCGGTGAACGTGTTGTCAGTGTTGTCGTGCTTTTGGTCAGCCCGACAGTCAGTTGGCTGAACTGTTCAGGGCCCCAAACGCTCTGGCTTACCGACCGAAAGTCCGGGGCAAAGTTTTATTACATGGCCACTTACAACTGGTTCTACATTATTGCTTTATAAATTTCTTCAAAACAAATACCTAGACCATCTTTCGTCCGACGGAGGGCTTGAAAGGCTTTCGGGGAACAAACAACAACGGGTTATTTGTTGTTCCTTCGAAGAGCTTTTTCCTTGGATACCTTCTGCATGGATCACTGGCTGTATGTTTTACGATAATTATCCAATTATCTCCTAATTTATTACTGCTCAAATGCTTTCTCCCGAAAGGTCGCATGATTATCGTTCGTTTGTTCGTTTGTATAAGGATTTTTTTTGTGTTGTTTATCTTTTTGCAAATCAATAACATTTCTCCATTGGAATGAGTTTCATTCTTTTATAGCGAAGGACCCATTTCAGGTTGCATATTACATCAGCAGACATACGTTATAAAATTGTGCTTCTAACACACATACTAGAAAACAGTTCCACCGTCTGTCAATGTGGCTTTACCGTTTCGATATTTATCTTCATATGAGACATTTTAGGGCGTTAAAAAAACATGAACCATAAAATGGACTAACCTTCTGGATGAAGCAAGGCACCGTCGTTGACTTTCGCCAATTCTTTGAAATTAACGATCAAACGATGAAAAACCAAAGTTCTCTGATTCACTGCATCGAGGGCGCCTGTCTGCAGGTCAACAAAAATAACTAGCCACCCAGACGACATTCCACCGGGCCAAACGAAGGCGCCTTAGGGCGACGGAATGCAATGGAGGTCGAGCAGGCAAAAAGGTTAGCTTCCATCCTAACGGGGTCAATCACCACCACGAGCGAGTGACACTTTCACCACAAGGACATTTAACCGAGTGGTGGGACGAGCTAGAAGAAAAACTACCTATCAAGAAACCATCCCACAAAAGGAAAAGCCAACACCGCCAAGCCTTTGATGGATCGGTTCCACTGACATATCATCCAATCCGTCCGCTGCGGAATTCCCAAAGTTCGAGCTGGCCACTGGCGACACTCCGGACGACCATTTCAATTGACATCGCCAAGACCATCAATCACTTTCAGTGTTCGAGCGGGGCGTTCGGGGTTGAAACTATGCTTTCCGATTCGACTACGTTTTGCCCACTCCGAGCCCAGAGTGGGTGTGGGTGGTTTTAAGGAGAAGAGGGCGCGCTAAATGGTACCGGTTCGTGTGCATCGAACGATGGCCGCAATCGGACTGACTGCAATCCGGTCGAGACCATCTTTGTGTATGAATGATTGACTAGAGCTGCAAATGGAAAAGAAGTGCCACGATGACAATCCGAATTGATCGACGAGCAATCGCTCGCCCGATGGTTGACATTGAAGCTTCGAATTGTTTACTCCTTTCAAGGATAGCCGCTCCAATGGGATCGATGGGTTATTATTATTTTCGTTTCACTTTTCTATTACTGTGACAGAGTGAACTATGTTGTTGGGTGATGATCTTATTTCACTAACAGTAGTGAAACGCAAACAATTTCTCCGAAAGTGAAGCACCTGTAACATGTTGACAGCCATGGCTATCATTTTTTATGGTCAGCTGTCATTGGTTCAAAACAGTTTTTGCTCCATGTACCATACAAAAATGCGACATAAAAATAATAGTAGCATTAAAAAAATGTGTTTTGGGAACCTTACTCCTTGCACGGTTGTCAAAAAGTTGGCGATATAGTGATTTTTGAACAAATTTTATCAAAAACAATTGTTGGCAGTTGGAGGTTTCATTGATCACGACGCAAATGATCTTCCATCGGAAGGACAGTTTCGGTTGACCTTTTGTGGTTTCTACTTAAAGCTTTCCTATTTGGGTTTGCAGTGATATCATGTATTATTATGCAAATGGGGGTAGAAAATCACCATTTTTTACGAAAACGTTGACTGTTTGGTGTGTATAGTGAAATATATAAAGTTAAAAGATAAAGAGACGCATGTTTAATCTCGATGAGATAACTTTTGAAGGTCCATTATAATTTTCTTCACTAAATTTTGTTAAATTTTATTCCTATTCTCCAATATGCACCACCGGTACAAGCTTGTTAAAGTGTGTTGTAAATCTCCCGCCTTCGAACAAACAATTCAGCTGGTCAACGCAACGCAACAGCCCCAGTGGACTGCTAAAAGCTGTCCACCCCGAAACCCAACCCCTCAGCGAGATACTAATTGCAGCGAAATTTAATCTGTCGTCACCACTAAACACTGACACTGGTCGGCTGAACAGCTGTGTGTGCGTGTACCATGGCTCTACTGCGGTTTGCGGTGGCCAGCGTCGTGCCAAAAACCAAAACCACCCTAACAGAGACACACGTTCCGAACAATCCACCCGCCCAGCGTTCGGTAGCGCCAAGACGGGGTGTGCCCCATCGGACGGTTGCATAATTCATGCTTCTAATTTCGTTAGTCGCTCCCCGTTGGCAGCAAATCTTCTCGTTTCGTCCGGTGCAAAGCTGCAACGTGCTGTCGTCGGACGTTCCGTGGACCACGTGTCAACCACGTGCACGAGTGTGTATGTGTGTTTCTGGTGGAAGGGTGCGTCTCAAGCACCAGCTTGGAGAAATCAATTTATGAAACTAACTTTCTTCCACCGGACCTCCTCCGTCGTAGAGGGTCCAAACGTCCAAGGATCTTTCTCCACTTGAGGTGGGACGATGCATGGTACGACGTGGCTCAGTCATTACAAACCCAACGTGATTAATTTTAAACTGCTTCACAGCCAACGTTTAATCTCTTTACAGCCCACTTGGGGTGATTAAGAAATCAATCCGAACGAAACGCAAATTGTTTTGTTAAGCATTTCTCCGCCGTCGCAAGTTTATCATCGTTGTAATTAGAAATTAATGTTCCAGCTAGCTTTAGCCTAAAGTGTTTGCGAGTCGTTACGGAATCAATTGCACACGGATGAGAATGTGTTCCGGCGTACTTACCGATTCCTTAAGACCTTTTCACACTTTGCTCTTGAAGCTCACGTGATAAAAATAAATTATTAAAGCCCTTTTCTGTATCCACCGGTGTAAAGTCGACATTGCAAAAGGAGCAAAAGAAGAAGCTTCTCTTTATTAACGGATTTTCCCTTCTGCGTGAAAGATACTCACTTTGTTCACCCATTGCAATAGAAAATTGGCATGCATACCCTGCTCCATGCTGACGCACCCCTGGCAACATTCCTCGTTTGCGAAAAATCCATCGACCCGTATCGTGATCGGAGCTAATTAGGGAACCTTTTCTGCAACGCCTACACTTTCCAGCTCGGCAACTGGCTCGGAAGGATTCGTTCGCCGAGCCATGGAACCCGGAAGCTTCATACCAGGGGCCATCACGGTGCATTGCGTGGTGTGATTAGCTGCTGCTGCCATTATTACTCTTCTTTTTTTCTAGTTCGTTGCGCCCTGCCCCTCTCAAGGTGATGGTCTGCTGGATAAAAAGGCTGCCGTCGCTGTAGGTGGGTTCTATCCGATAATCACTCACACGGCGTTACAAAAGGGCGAGGATGAGAAGTCTCGAACGGCAGAAAAGACCGTTCTGCGAATCAACCCACCCATTGCTTCGTCAGCGAGTAGAGCTTTAATTGGTTCATGTCTGGGCTGAAGAAGATTTATTTACGCATTGCATGTGATGAAGCGTTGTGAAAGTAACGGTTCATTGGGGCACATTTTATTTACATTCTCCAAACTCATCCCTTTTTGGTGTGTTCATGTGCTTCAACTTTTTCCATTTCGGAAAAGTTTGACATTTACTTTGACCTTGCAATAAAAAACGAATTATTCACTTTATCAGTCATTTTATTGCTAGAGCGAGCCGTAAATGGAAGTGAATCGTAAAGTGTTTTAATTTTCCACCAAACGAAACGAGATTTTAATTGTACCTCAAGTTCGTCGTAGACCCTGCGCATCCAGACGACCGCCACAAATAAAACGCCGAAATGGAACGACCTTCGTTCAAAAGCGCATTAGTTGATTATTTTAAACTGCACACCAGCTGACCGAACCTAAGGCTGATCCACTTCATTTTTTTAATTGTTTGGCCGGACGGCTTCGTGCTAAAAGTGACATTAGGAGCTCGCTGGCGATTGATATAAACTCATTTTACGTCGCTTTTCACCGCGCTCAAATGAAGACAGGGTGGCGTGAAAAGAAGAAGATTAAAGCCACCAACAGAAGTGTCATTACGAATGAACACCGGGGGACAGTTGTGAGGTTTGTGCTTCTTGTTTTTCGTTGTCGTTGTTTTATTGCTCGCTTGGCCGATCGTAAAAGTAAAATCCCTTGTCACTTTTCCTTACTAACTCGGGTTGTTTCTCCTCCCTTTCTTCGCTTTTCTTTCCTTTGTTACCCTGCCCGCATGCCCAACACGGTGATGAGGGAGACCGGTTTTGAACGGTTAAATAGGACCGAGGCAAAATGGTTTCAAACCTGTCCCGTGAGCCGATGGTGAAGTAGGAAAAAATGTCAACTTCAATCTGACATATTTAATCAGCGTCGGTTGGCATACACAAAAGGGGAGCGAAAGAAAAAAGAAAACGAAACACGACTATAACCAAATGCCCTGCCCAAGGGCATCGGTCCTTCTGTGTCGAGCTGTTGTCCACTTCGGTTTCCTCTTTTCCTATGAAATGGGAGGGATGTGGCGGCGTATATAGGCGTAACTACTTTCGCTCGAACGATGATGCGTCATGACAATGCGTCCGGCCAGTACGCGGTGTGGCCTCTGAGTGGTATGAGAGGGTCTTTGATTTCAAAATTAAAACGACAGAAAAGGCGCACCCCGACCGGGGGCAATAAAGTTTTAGAGGCTCCCTTTCAAATTTGATGTGGATCCCCGGTTTTTTTCTTCGTTTGTAGTACATTTAGTGCGCTCCAGGGTTCGTTCGGTTGACGTATTTTAGTTATTTGCTAGGATTAGGCAGAAGGTTCCCATTTGAAATCGGTACCTTACGGAGCTGTCCTTGGAGTTTTAGCCACTGACTCACAAAATAGTTCCCAACTAAAAAATCTCTAACTAAACCAGAAAAATTCTCGAAAGAAAGGATCAACTGCATTCCGAGCAAACAAAGGATCCCAAGGATCTCAATCCAACAACCGCCAGTGAGACAGGGAAGATGGCATCGCGCGATAAGCGAGCCGAAGCGACGTGTGTCTTCTACGGAGGAAGATAAATGAAACGTAGTGGGATGGAAGCCCTTCAAGACCCGGGGATGGACCATTGTCCGGCATAGGACGGAAAGTGTTTAAAAAACGTATACGAACGCATACCAAGTATGGCAAAGGGAAAAAAGTGCCCAGTACCAGCCGGGAGAAAATGGAAAGGATGCCCGTAGCGTTCCGGAGCCGGCGCTTCTGATGCCATTATCGTGTAAACATGAACGCAAACAGTCCCAAATGAGAATTATAAATATCCTTCGTAGGTAATTCCACGGGGAGAGAGAGAGAGAGAAAGCGAGAGATAGGGAAAAGGGTCGCAGATAAAAGGCAGGAAGCGGACTGAACGAGTTTAGGGTGGAGGTCATCTCGTTTGAAGATGGCTCGGGGAGCTCCTTCTGGTTTTGCTTCTTCAGTGGGATCCTTGTGATCCCTTTTGCCAGCTTGCTTGGTTGCTTGCTTGCTTACTTTCGTCAGTGTTGTTTCTTGTGCACATTGTGCTTTTTCTTCAGCAAAGGCTGCAAAGGGACAAGCACGGGACGAGAAAGGATGTTGCTGTGACAAATGGTCTCCAGCGTGAGGAGCTTCACAGAAAACACACACACAAACGCACACATACTTGAGTCAACATGGGCGCCAGCCAGTGGGGTTTAGTGAGGATCATTGCATCAGGGCGTCCATTGCCTCCTTGAGCTCCCGGGGCGCTATTCCACTTTATCACCAGTGCCTTTGCTTCAGCATTGCTCCTCAGCAGCACCCGCATGTGAGGTGGGTTTCTTTTCTACTTTCGGTTATCCTTTGTGTCAGTGGCCGCTCTCCCCGAGCACTAGCCCCAAGTGCCGTAATTCTAGTCCCTTACACCCGACCAGTGAAGGCCCTTTCGCCCACCAAGCTTTCGAAGCTCGTTTTTCCTCGTTTCAGGAGCCCCAAGATGGACAGTAAACGAGGAGACAGAGAGGGGGAGGGAGAGGGAGAGGTAATGAAATGTGCCCGGATTCTTTCGTGAAGAATATGAATAAATATAAATCATCATACTTCCATCATGCATTACGTATGCGATGCTCCCTTTGTGCGCACCACGCTACCCCCTTTTTTCTTATGACGCAAGACACGAGTTTATCACTGTTTATTTGCACTTTTTTTTTGTTTGGAAGGGCCACTTCCTAGCTCTAACAAAGTCATTCGAATAAATAAAGAAAGCGCTAGCCGGCTAGCGGATGGCACACATTACCACGCGTTCTCAACAAAGTAATGCGATACAACAAAAAGCGCTCGTTACCGAAATCCTACCGCAGGAGTTTAGCCGAGAAAAGGCCGATTCAATGCCGATGAGCGATGTTGGGCCAGCATTAAAAACCAATCGAAGCATTATTTGCGTTTGCTCGTATGCCGGAATCGCGGAATCTTATTACTTTAGAAATAATCCAACACACTTACTGCGATGGCCATTTAGGGGGTGCTGAATAGCTTTTCCGATTCGGTTTGCAGCCTTCCGCTGCACGGGTTTCGCTAAAACCCCAAAGAAACAGGCCCGAAGGATGCTGCGGATAAATTTCAACAACTTACCAACTTACCCGGGCAGGTTCGAGGATGATCGTGTCGGATTACGGCACGGTTATATATCCCATTTTATTTGCCCTGGCCCGGAATTATCTCGCCGTGTGAGTCGCGTCTTTATGTCTTGCTTTCTTTGTTGCGTTCGTTGTTAGCTCTCTGTTTTTTCGTGCTCCTTTTGGATTGCGCCTCGTGCTTAGAACAGGCATCCATTAGGGGGCCCCCTTTGGCTTCGGCCCTAGGTGTGGGTGGCAATGTGTCAGAATACGTGGTACGTAATGACGCACAAACAACCTCGGCAACTGTAGGGACACTCCACTTTCTGCTTATGGTGTGGAGGGGAAGGAAAAGGGTGAGGCTTTATTATGGGCCATGTTTTTGGATGTTTGATCTGCCTACTGAATCGTGGCGTCACCGTAGACGGCTGAAAGGCCCACAAGGGTAACGAACGGTGCTGAAGGTGGTACTTTAGGACGCGCTCGTTGCAACCCGTCGGTTCATCGTGTGCGTCACACACGGAAAGGAACATTCCACGTCGAGACGGAATGAGGTAGAACGAAATAACGGACCAGTTACCGGTGCCACGGACGCAGGTACTTGTCACTGCTGCATGCTTCATTATTTCACCATCCGGTGGAAAAGAAAAAGGGTGTTTGCCTCAGCACCTCAGCTCTTGGGACTCGTACCGTGCACGGGTTTGTCCCTTTCAGCGTGACGTCGGAAGAAGTTGTTTACGAAGCTGAATGTGTTTTAGCATTAATTAATGGTATAAAGTGTTGCCGCTGAGGTGGTTTGTGTAGTGGCAAGATACATTCTGTTCATTTAAACCCGAGACACCGAGGAACGTTATTTTACGTAAGTTTTTTACTCCGGAAAAAAGGAAAATTTGCAGCTAAGAGAAATTTTATGTGAAAAATTATAAAATATGATTTACTCAGCTGAAGGTTTCCTTTGTAAGAGTTCAAAAGAAAATTATTACTCAATAAAATGATAGAAATTCTATAGAAAAACGTCGCCTTTAACATAAAAATGATCGTTTCGAGTCACCATTCTCAGCATCCTTCGTACCAAACGGCAATTGTTGATTTTGTTATGCTTTTGCTGCGACCAAGTATGGCAAACAATAATTAACGAAGCTGCTACGCAAATGTTCTTCCATTCGGATTGTTTTCTCCATCGTATTTCGCTCTTCTCATGTCGAGTTGTAGTATACGCGGGAGAAAAAGGAGTTCTTCTGGCCATCGCCAGCGTTGATTCGTTTGCTGATTAGTTTACCAAACACGTCTGTCAACAGTTTGCTCTCACATGCGAGGAGAAATGGTACGATCAACGTTTGGAATCGACAGCACACAAGCTCAAGAAAGCAGATACAAAGCAAAACATGGTCAGTAAGCACCGGGAATCGGACGGCGAGAGGAGAACAGTATAGAATAAAAGCAATCTCCTTCAAATGCACATTTCTTCGACATGAATCAAATCTGTTGATAACTATGTTTATCCTTTTTGGTCCCCCGACGAGGATGCGATTGTGTGGAGTGCCTGTTCTGTTTGCGGGGACCAACTTGGCAAACAAACTAAGGCACCGCTTTGAGCCCCTAGGGAGGGCGAGAGACAGAAAACTAGCAATCGGATCGGAGTGGAAAATGATTTGCATGATTTACGAGCGCTAGTGTTTGTATGGACATTTTCCACGGGCGTTCGTTGTTGGTGCAGCTTCTTTCCCTTCCACTGTGCTGTTGGCAATCTGTGGACATTGCTAAAGACAAGTGGCTTTGTCCGACTTTTCAGGATTGCCGATTCGACACAGTTTGAACACTTCATCGGGTAACACTCACAACTTCGGGAGCTCTGGGTTTGGCTTCGGATTATCTGCTTATCGGAACAATAAACAGAAACTAATTCTCCAACGGCGGCACCGAAGGACTCGAGGATAAAGGTGTTTCAACTCTTTCCCAAAGAGCTGAACCTCGGCTTTGGACAGTCCCCGGTGGCCAACTAGAAGGCACCTCAAGCCACCTCCCCCCACGAACACTTCCCTTCGACCGAAAGGTAATGAGGATGACTTTGATGATCGCCCATCGAAAGTTGCGAAGATAAACAGAACTAAGCCCGGGCTAGGGTGGTGATTCTTTCACTTCTCGGAACCGGAACCCGAATGGAACCGCAGACGCAGACGTTTCCCTTCGGGTAGGTTAACCGGATGTCCGGATGGTACACCAACTCAGACCTACTTAATACTGGCGCATCTGCTTCCGGTAAGCAAGCAAAGGGGACTGCCGGAACCAAACACACAAACACATCACCCGGCATGAGTCCCGGGAGGGTTGCACTCATGCAAAAGTTGACCATAACCTAGTGCAACTTCGTCTTTACTGAACGGGCTTTAGGGGGTAGGAAAAGTTGACCGTTGGAAGTTGTGCGGTCGGTGCACATATACCCACAATCAAGGTAGTGCAACATAGTGGGATTTATTATTCACCACAAGGGCCTAGGATGGCTTCCTTGTATGGAGATATAAAGCAGCATCATTTCGGCGACGTTGTGCAGGGGTGGTACATATTTTTACGAACTTTTCTATTCCGACGGACCCTATTTTTTTTTGCGGGACCATCAGCCTTAACAGCATCATCATCATCATCAGCATCGTCGTCGTCGTCGTCGTCGTTTGTTCGTTCGTAGCCTAAAGTGCTTGCCATGCAGAAGTGGCAGAATAATTTATATGATTAGTGCTGACAGAGATAAACGACTCCGGGGCCGGGAGGGAACGAGGGGTCGGCGCGCCGGTGTTCGTGTTCCGAGAACGTTCTGTTGTGCTCGGGCAGCATTCCCACGAGCATATTCTCAAGTGGCCCCCTTAATTCCACGGACACCACTCGGTGGAAGACTTTCGACAGTCGCACTAGCTTCGTATCTCCGTTGAAACCAATGAGGTCAAGTTGTGGAGAACAGAAATAAAATTAAAAAAACAACCACTATGCGAACAACAAAATAGCACCTCAAATTCTGTCGTGCATTCCCAAAAAGCTCCCCGAGCCATTTATCCACACCCACGCCTGTCTTCCCATTCGACCTGGGTACGAATGTGTGATGGTGCGGGTGAAATAATTTTGTGAATTTAAATATGCCAAAAAAAAAACCGACCAAAACGAAAGCTCCTCGTTGGAGTAAACGTTTCCGGGGTAATAGTAGAGCCAGTTTGCATAAATTCACTGGGGCTCGGGGTTTTCCCTTTCGTTTCAATTTTATTTCCGCAAAGTCAACATAAATTTCGCAACGCTTTACCGAAAAACATATTACACCGCAGAGAGCGAACGAGAGTGAGCGAGAAAAAGTACATACATCTTTCGCCTGTAGTAGTAACACTAAAAAAGGCCACTGAAAAGACATACCTTTTCGGTATGCAATCAGCAGCCGGGGGACGGACCAGGACCAGAAGTGGAAGGAATTTTATCGTTGCAGCAAAATCTTTCTTCACCTTCGTCGCTTCATAAATAACGTAATTATAGACCCCACGGCAATCGAGTTCCTTCATTTCGCAGCACTATTGTGAAGGAAATATATATGTGTTTCGGGTGTTTTATTTCGGCGGTTTAGTTCTTGTGGGTGAGTAGCAATTTTCCGTCCTGCCAAAATCTGGCAGCTCAGGACCAACGTCACGCTAGTTGACTGGTGCCTACCGCAAGATATATTATACCGGCGTCATATTTGCCATCTTCACCTTAACGTCAGCTTACGAAACGATGGTTTGCACGGCGGCGGGTGTGAGGAAATCTTTGGTATAAATTTAATTAAACACCCACACTCCGACATGTCATTTCAACCTCAGATTCAAAGACGGGTCGGTACTAATCGCCCCCAGTCGCTCTTTTAGAAGACCAGGGTTCTTTCAGAGCATCCGCATTTTCCCGGGCGGTTTCAAGGTTGCCACCGGAAAAGACACACTCTTATCGAGTCGTGCAGAACCGACCGAAAGCCTAACAAAACCGAACACTAACTAAAGAATGTGACATTTTCCGGAGCCGTGGAACAAAAGGAAACTGTCACAACAACCGGTGCATGGAGCATGGTGAAGTTATGTGACGGAAAATTCAGCTGATCCGTCCAATCATCCCACCAAATGTCCCTCACCTGGAAGCGCCGTGTATGAAACGTGCCTGACGAGCACTTCTTCCTTCCCTCTCAATATCGTTCGTGTGCTTCAGCCCGGCTTCCATGCAGGATAACTTGTTTGCGACCTAATGGAGCGTTAGTGTACGGGATGGTTGGGTTGGGAAAAAAGGCCGCTGCCTTCACGGAGTTCGCGGATGGGCTACCGGCACGAAATGGCACGCTTCAGCAGCCGCGCACCATAAGGTGCGAGATCTTCCACGCATGACCTTCACTTTGCTGAGCCCTGGGCAGGAAGATGAACACTCGCTTTTCCGCTTCCACCGGGAAGTAGCATCAGGCAGGAATTTTATCTACAATTTCACTCGGATGCATTTATTTTCGGCTACGTCGTTTCCTGCCATAGGGAATGACATCTCACAGATCGACCAAAAATTCTGCGCGTTCTTTACAGCCGAAAGCAACTATCCCAAGCATGGCACAGCACTCAACCGCTCACCAGAAACGCGCTTATGTTCACTTGCCCGCCAGAGGAGCACCGGGCGCAGGATAATGAAGGTTTGAAATGTGCTGTCCGGAAATAAATTACTTATTCAAAAGGCGGAACACTCACGTCACGGAGAGCGGATGGTGAGGGCGTGTGTGTGAAGTGTTTGTGGACTTGTGGAAAATGCCCGTGACCGTGAAGTTTGTCAAGACAACCACCACGAAGCAGTGGTTCGCTAGACGAGCTAGTGACGTGGTTTCCGAGCTAACGGGGCGTCTTGCGAGGAAAACTACTCGCATCTGTCCGCCTCAGGGTTGAGATAAGTATTTGGTTAAACATATTTATCTTGACAAAATACACACACTCACGGGAGGATGGAGGATGGGAAACGTGAACAATGAAGGCGTAAGTTATGTGCCTTCCCGAATGACTTCCTCGCTTCCTCGACGGAAACGTTGGTTGGAAGACGCTGCATAAGCAATTTATAAGCTCACCAGTGCTCTTTATTTTTCCTTCACGTGATTCTATTCCCTTTGTCCTTGCTGCTTGTTCCTGGAAATGTCATTATCGTCTTTATTATTGACTCGCTGCTCAACCTTGTACGGCGCGTCCTGAGTGGGTTTAATTTTTATAAAATTTTTTAGTACCCTTCCAGAAACCAGCGTTGAAGTACGATGAATATTTTAAAAACCCACCCTTTAAGCGCGAACCTCCCTTTC
>KE525305.1:123589-134315 GCA_000441895.2 Anopheles sinensis | reverse complement strand
CGCGAACCTCCCTTTCACTTCTTCAGCGAGGGAAGGAAATGTAAAAATAAGCACCAATCGTAGAAGCGCGATTTCATTTCACGGTCCAGTACCACTCAAGGCCTGTGGCGTTTGGAAAGGTGATAAAATCGATCAACGCCAAGGAAGCGAATGAGTGAACCATTTTATTTTATGATTTTAAGTGAATGAAATAGAAATGAAAACTACCATTTAACAGTGTTGTTTCAATCGAACTGTTTTGAAAAGACGAGCAAGGATCAATGCTCAAAAGGGTTTGAGAATTGAACTTCCAACCAATTGGTTTATTTTAATGAATTTTCCCCTTGTTTTTGTCACAATATTGTATGTTTATCTTCCTCCTTTTCCAGGGCACAACATATTTCTGTTTACCGTTAGCTGAGAATCATTACATTTCGTTCCAAACTGGATAAATAAAACGAAATAAAAAACAAGAGCGGATTTTATTTTCCTATCGACAAAAAAAAGAAAAAAGTGGAAATCGCGAGCAAAACATAACAACCCTTTGCTAACCCGATCCTGGACAACAGGTCGAAAACGCTGCAGTACTCAATATATATGAAGGGCAAACTTTATGCTGATCAAACGGAAGGTGAAGGAAACGTGGTCCAAACAAAAATAAGCCAACTTGGATGGTTGTGACCCGGCCACGGGTGCGATGACCGCCAGTATTTCCTCATCAGCAAGTTTGATAGGCTCAGGACAGGTAGACCGGTAGGAATGACTCGGATGGAAATGACCCCGTAAATTTGGTCCATGTTGCCGACCGTGTTCTGCGGTGGGTTCGGGTCGTGCGATATTTTTGCATTCTCCTCTTGGTAGGTTGACTTTTCTTCTTTTTGCGCTTTTCGTGACACTTTCACTGCCACCGAATGTTCAACTCACCTGGAGCAGTAACCGAGGGTATGGACATTGTATTGCTCTGGTCTGTGTCCTTCTGCGATATCCATTTTCCCCCCAAGTCAACAGTACATCGAGATAGTACAACTTTCTCCATTTTCCTCTAGTGCCATGGCCTTCCCAACATATTGTTGGGGAAATCCTTTCTACACGCTAAATACTCCCCAAAACGCTGTGTATTTTATTTTTTCAAAAGCACCGACACCACACTCCTCAGGCTCCATTAAAGCTGTCCTTCTCGGACCCTTGATAGAGTTACCTTCACAAGTGTCGCGACTAGCAGTGCCCTCCCAGCTTGGTCGCAAGAGCTCATACATGCCTTCATATAACCACCTCACAGGATGTAACTTTGGGGCGCATTTATTATCCCACCACCGGCCGCACTGGCACTCCTGGAAGGTGACTTTTCTCCCGCGGTTGTTTTCCTTTCCTATCCCCCTGGGGCGGGCTTGTCGCGAGCAACTCCGGGAAAATTTGAAGTGGAACTTTTACGCGCTGCCGCACATGGTGAAGTTTACGATACGAAATTTTCTTTTCCCCCACCCGTTTAATGGTTAAAGTTCGGGAAGCTGAAGTTTTTTGCGGGGTGGGTAGTGAGACAACTTATTACTCCACTGAAATGGGACAGTTGGGGGAGCATGTTTTTCACTGGTCCAGCGGAGGTGTACAGGGTGTCCCATAAAAAAATGCGAAAATCGATACCTCATTTTCAAATAAGTTTTATCATAGAAAATAATTTGATAAATTTATATTTGTTTTGGGGAATCGTTTCTTAAGCCTTTGATGATTACATAACCCAATATGGCCACCATTTTTCTCGACCACTTTCTCCAAACGGGGACGGAATGGAGAACATACTTTCTTAATGTATGAGTTAGTTATTGAGTTCCATGCCTTGGCAATCGAAGCTTTCAGGGGGTCAATGATGGGGTGAGCACGTTCACAGGCTTCAACCCAAACATATGCCCATATTGAGTAATCCAAAGGATTCAAGTCCGGGCTGCTGGGAGGACAAATGCAATTGCTCAAAATTCCATGTTTTTCTTCAACCAGCATGAGTACATTTTAAGGTATGCCATGGTGCTCCGAACTATTGGAAAATGACATGTAAGTGTGCTCCAAAGTTGGCTTTCATCCATGGCTTCTTCAAAATGATCATGAAAACCTCTGAATTAACTCTCAATACAGCTTTGATAAATGTTGGAGGGATTTTCAAGCCGTTAGGCACAACTGCCCAGAAAACCATGACTCCGGCCACATGTTTGGAAGTAAAGTTGAATTTCACATTCTCTGGAACAGCCGTAATCTTCTTTGACGAAATAAATCTGTCTGAACGTGTGTTGGATGCGGGATCGACGGTGAACATTTTCTCATCAGAGGATACGATAATGATATGCTTCTTTTTTAATGTTGACAACAAACGTTACGATAGCTCCAGTTGTAGTTGTTTGATTCGGTCCGTTACAAGGTGACGCTTTACTCTTACTCTGGACGAACATTTCAAGTCATGTTTGACCAACCGATGCAAGGTAGTTTTTGAAATATCGGCTTCTTTAGCCAATTTCCGGATCGATTTGATAAGATTTCGCCTCATTTTGTTTCTCACTGATCTGAAGACCTTCGGTGTGCGAGCGGTCCGTGGATGGCCACTTCCCGGCTTCCTTGGACGTGGTCCATCTAGGAGTGGCCGTTGGAATCGGCAAACAGTAGCCAGGTGGTACTCCGCAATCCGTACAATTAGTTTTACTGGCTTTTGGGTGAGAAGCAAACTAATCACAACTTCTTTGCGCACTATTTTTCTCAACTTTGTCACTGGTGAACCACTGTTTTTTGTTATATTTTCGTGGAGTATACTGTCAGATGATAACAAAAACACATTGAAACAGCAAAATTAACGTTTTAAAGTACGCAAAAATAAGCATTGAAAACTTTCGCATTTTTTTATGGGACACCCTGTATCCTTGAACGATGTTGTAACGAGTTTGCGTGTATTAGGGAATGGACTAAGTTCTTGAAGCAGAGCATGGGAAGTAATTATTTAGAATGGTAAAAATGGCAACACCATTACTCAACTCGACAGGGGGTGTGAATGCGAACCTTTGCCAAACTACTTCTGTGGTCAAAGTGGAGGGCATGGAGCAAATCCAAATTTTTTCCCACGGATTGACTTTAAACTAATAAATTTGTCAAGAACAGTTCATGAATTTACCGAAAAGTATAATTAGTTAAACTCTTTAACAAGAAATTAAACCGGTATTCCTCTGGAACATTCTTATTTACTGTTAACTGGTTAACTGGTTTTAAGTGTTATATGGTTTATTTTTTATTATCTTTAATCAATCGCCTAGCCAGTTTCTGTGTGCCTTTTTGTGGATGAAGTTTTATTATTTTAAACTCACAAAAAATAATTTATTTCATTTTAGGGTTGTATTGACTGTTGTTTTTTTGTTTGGAAACAAAAGAGGGAATTTGAATAAAAGTAATTAGAGCACTTTATAATAAAACTCATCATATATCTTATATTTTAGTACAAATATTCGTCAACAAAAGAAGACACAAATTTCCGAAAGCAAAACATCCAAATTTCTGCTCCTACGAATGTCGACAATTTATTGCATTATGCATCGAAACCCGAGCATTCTCACTTCGAATGAATCATTCAACGAGCAACTCGAACGTTTTATGGTTCACATGAAATGCTAAATTGTACTCCGACACATCCAGCATGAAGCTGTGCCGCCCGGGCGAGAGATCGATCGATGTGCGATCTAAAATTCCTCACTTAGATCAGCTAGATTCCGGGTAGGATTCGGGATGCTGTTCCTGAACCCTTTCGATTTATGGCCGCTACGTGCTTGGGCTTTCGAAGGTAGCCTCTCTCTTCGTGCTGCTTCGTGCGCGTGTGATAAAAGCAGAAGAACGAACGAGCGTTTCCTCGGCACGTCATGCTTCCGGGGTTTGAATACAACCATCGACGACCGTACATTATTTCTCAACTGACCGCATAATTTGTAGCGCACCGGGAGAGGGTGTTAAACTTCTCAAGCCTCCACTCGGAAGGTCACAGTTACCACAGAAGGGCAGCAGTAGCAGCAGCAGTTAGAAGAAGTTTTCCACTTTTCCGCCCCCACCCGCGCACAAGCGAAAGCGACCACCCGCGAAGCCAGCTGTGGTTTGATGATGTCAACGTGTCATTTATTTTTGCGTTTTCCTCCTTTTGTGAGGCCCTCCCCCTCATTCTAACTGAGAACATTCCATGCTTTTTTTGTTTCTTTTTCTCGCTTGTGTTTGTTTTCGCTTTGCATTTGCTAGCAAAGCCTGCCCCGAACAAGCACGGGAAGATGTATCTCGGTCGTTTGCCGCCACCGATGGGAACCTTATTTTTATGGTGATTGCATAATTATTTATTCGGGTTGCGCGCGCCTCCAGCGGTGGAGTCCACCACCCGCTGTGTAGATTGTTGGGAGAGCCCGGTTGTTTGTTGGTGGGCGCTAATGTTCGGCACTGCTGGTGCTTGTTCACAACTTGCTCCGATGAACACTTTCCCGCTGATGCTTCGCCATTACTGTGCAGCGATGGGAGGGAATGCGAATCAATGCAGATGACTCAAGCAACGACGACGACGACGACGATGATGATGATGTTGACGTTGACGATAAGCAAAGGACTCAAAGAGCAAACGATAAAAAAGGGCTACGAGAGATAGTCGACATAGGAAAAACTCCCGTCACCATGCGGAGTCGGGATAAAGCGACGAACAAGGGACAAAGGGGAACCAAATTCTGTGTCACCATGGTCAACGCTGCGGGTGGGACGAAGGTCAAGAGTAGAACCCCCTCGAACGAATGCAGTTAATGATATGTCGTTAGAGGGAAACACAACATTCAAACCGGATGTGACCTCGCTAGTAAAACTGAACTTGGGCGGAGCGACCTATTCCTTCTGGAGGTCGAGCCGAAGGGGAATAGGGGACGGGACGATAGGGAAATTAAGTGATCAGCTGCTTTCTCCCCTGCTGCCCACTATCGGTGGATGGTTGTTTGATAAATTGCGTGTGACATACAGATTGACTGTTGCAGATTATTCTGGCCCGTTTTTGTTCGTCTGGGGAATTTGTACATCCTATTTGGGATGCGGGAAAAAATCGCAAGGAAAAAACTTCCTTGCCCCTTTTTTGCGAGAAGCGATGCTGAACAGAACTAATTCGATTATCAATCATTTGAAGGCGTGTCAAATTTTCGTGTAATTTATTCTTCGATTGTCGAGCGTGTATACAATGCTTCCCATAGTGCGCACATTTTGCTTGATGGAGACGCCTGGTGTTTCACATTCTCGAGCGTTCGATTAATGGTAGAATAATATTTGTTCTTGCACAGTGCATTTATTAAACATACGCTAGTGAGGCGCATATCCAGAGTGCCTACTTAATTATTCACCGAAAATTAACACCTTCGCTCCAACGCACAGTGTTGGTTTTATTCACTCGTACAAATTGTTAACCTCCAGTAGGACGGTTTTCGTGAAAGAATAATTTCTGTTGCGGCGTGCAATTCGCTCAGCGAAAGTCTTTAAACAAAAAAACAAGTGACCTTTCAATGTGAAGTGTGCGAAAAGCAATGAGTCCTGAATGGTGACCGAAAAACAAAAGGCTGAATAATTGAAACCGGAAATCTAATGCGGCAGCACCAATGCTAGTGGCGCAGGCCACAATCCATCCGTACGCTCGAGAGCTGCCAATCGGGTCAGCAAATGGTGGTGATGGTAAGCGCAAAGAAGGTGTGCAAAAATTCAATTGTCACCCGTACGTGTGTACGGGGCCAAACGGTACGAGCCTAGGTGAAATAATGACCTGATAAAAGCACTGCACTGTAGCGCTTTTTCACACCTGAGGGGCAGAATAATAATGAGTGGCAAGCGCAGAGAATGGGGCTCAAAAAGGGTAAGGCAAAAAAACTTCTCTTCACAGATTCACAAGAGCGCCCGGCAGAAATCTGTGATTTCCGGTCAAACGAGGGTTGGCCAGATTTTTTGTTTTAGTTTTGTTCCTTGCCTATCCTCGAGACGATCTGCTCTCATTTCCATTTTTCCGTACAATCACCAGCACGGAACGAGGGCCGTTAAAAGCAAACTACATCCGGTGCGTGGCCGTGCGGGATGAGACAAAAACAAAGCGAACCCGGTGTACTTGAACATCGCAAAGGTGGCCATCGCTAACGAGCCATGGCTGGACAGGGGCGGGTGTGAGGCAGGCCCGGGCGACAAGAAAGGCCAGTCGGCACAATCTTGATTGCTAGGAGAAATCTGCTAAAACATCCGCTCCGCTGCTTCGTGGTTTAATTTCTAGAACAAATGCGTTAGCGTCAGAATCACATGGCGCACCTTGTGTTCCGGTTGTTCGTGTCCTCCATGCTCTTTTTTTTGTCCCCAGCCTTGCTCGATGTACTGGAAACATCTGGCATGGCAGCCGAACGCAGCAAGTGCACTGGCAGAAGGGCTGAATTTTCCAGAGTATGTCGAGTGTCACTGGCAGCACCGAAGCAGACCGTGTTGAAGGTGCTCCCGTTCGGAAGTGGAAGCATAAATGGAGCGATAAAATTTAGCATTGCCTACTTTCCGTTGCAGCCACTCCCGGCAACTGACTGCATTCCGCCATTTTCCACCGTTCCCCCAACGGCCGGAACAGCAAACATTACCGGCATACTCCATAGCATCCGTGAATGTGGAGCATTTCGAGTGCAATCTTATGCTTCTTTGGTTGTCGAAAAATCGCACACTGCACACAGGAGACGTACCCAATCGTACCCACAAATGTTTCCGTCAGATGCAGCTCGTCATCGAACGGGAAAGAAACGGGAAATACTTGAAATCGTTTCGGGAGCAAAAGTGGGATAAATGAATTCGAAGAGGAAAATCCCCTTTATGTTGAAAAAGCTGAAGCATCGACGAGCACAGTTGCAGGCAAGCAGCGACATTCGGCTGGCGATGAAATGTTGACATTTGTTTTACTGCATTTTCCGTCCATAAGGCCCAATGCAGCTGGAGTTTGCGTGTGTGGGAGGAGCAAAAGAGTGGCTACGGGTTCGAAATCGAAGGAGTGGAATATTTTTTCGGGGGGATCGAGGTTTATTTTTTCTTTTGTGTCTGCGACATTCGTATTGTCGCAGTGAAGCAATAGATGGTTAAAGATCCCTACGAGAGCGTGCATGTGTGCATGGACGTGATTTGAAAGCTGAGATTGGCCCACTAGAGATATCAAAAAGTGGAACGAACACCTGATCAGAACGCTTGACAAGGATGAATTTGGTTCGTTTGGATCGTTTCGTCACTTGATTTTCTGTGGTCAGCTGTCGGGAAGAAAAATCGATTCGATCGTTCAAGCTCTAATTCAGTACAAGCTCTGCGTTCATTTAAACGCGTTGTGCAATAAGTATTTTTCCATTTCCAACGAGAACAAAAAGTAGAGTAATGACCTCCTCATACCTGGAACGGACTCAAATAATATTGAAACGGAATTTACCGCTACTTTTCCCACCGGTATTGGGAAAACACGCATGTGCAGACTCCAAATCATTAATCGATAATATTATTACAAGTGAAGTCGCAAGCTCTGGTTCGGCTCGCTTTTGCGGTATGCCGGATTTGTTTGTCCACTTTCGGGGCACTTTTGCGTTATTTTTCTTGACGCGCCGGAACCCATTCCGGGATGCGTTCGTTGTTGCGTACACCCGGCAAGAGGAAACCTTCCCGTTTTCAGCCCCAGCAACGAGAACGCGCAGTGGGATAAAGTTGTGGTGTTGATGTTTCGGATTAAGGCTAGCATCGTATGCTAGCGTCCCGCTTTATTCCTTCCCATGGGGTGTTTGTGTTAAATCCAACCCCTAACTCGGGCACCATCCGGGTGGTGGAATTTTCGAAGGACGTCGAGAGTATTTTCTTCTCCTTTTTTATTTTATTCTGGCGTTGGGTTTAGAAAGATTTTGACTCACTGAGCGGTTAAAGGGCCATAGCGGCGCACAAAACACCAAACCAATCCCGCACTGTCTGCTAATGGAAAAGTTTGCTTAATTCCCCCGCGTTGGCACAAAGTTAGCAAGGACGAGTTTAGTTAAGCACTTTGTTAAGCACTGCTGAAAAACTATGTTAGTAAAAGCTATGTTAGTTAGCTGTAGTAGTTATACTGTATCGAAAAGCTAAGTGGACTGTGGAATATATTTAATATAGCATTGAAAAAAATAAACAGTTTGTTCGTTAGACCTTTATACCTAAGGGCATGACAATAAGTATTTTTCAATGAATGTATTTCCATAGTCCACTTTCATGCTCAACTCGAGCACGATATCTTCACGAAAGCATTGTTTCACCAGTCTATTATTCCAGACTCTCAGAGAAGCAACGCAATCAGAACTTAATTCGTACCAAATTATCAGCGCTTGTGCTTAATGAACTGTCCCAATCTTGGCGTTCTCAGGTCTTTGTGTTCATTCATAAGATAAAACACCAAGAAAAAACCGAACGCTGCACTTCGTGATGGAGCCACAATCAAATGCTCCGGCAAAACTTGTCGGACGGGAGTTTTGCATTGCGCCTTGCAAAAGTTCGTGCCCGCCAGCAGTTTATCCCAAGACACCGTACTGCTTCTTTACTTCAACCCCGTCCAGCGCCAACCCAACGTCTTCAACTATTTTCCTCGTCTGTTCCGTTTTTGTTGTCATCTTTCCGTGACCGTTCCTCTTCGAGCGAACCTAATCACGGGCGAGTGGAGACCGTCAGGGGGTGGGTGGGAAAAAATGAGACAATTTTCTGCACCATTTATTTCGCTGACAATTAAAACATTCAGTGTGCAATAAAATTACCCAAGCTGGTGGAGCTTACGGTCGAGCGCTGGCTGACATTCTATTCTTCACTTAGTTCGCCTCAGGAAAGAAGTAAAAGACGCACTGCAGGCAAATGAATCGGTCTCGCTGGTGCTTAGATTAGAGGCCCCGTCGGTTGGGTTGGGATAGGAAATTCATTAGAGTCGGAAAAAATGAAGCCCTTCTCCAGCCAAGGCTGCCAACGCCGGGACAGCCTTATGCTGCGCGATAGATGGAGCTCGCGAAAAGTTTTCCAGCGCCTGCGGCATTGCCTGGACGACAGTTTAGATGATAGGCGTGGGAGCAAAGTTTTTTTCTTTAGGAAAGTAAAACATTAAACCGGGGCTGCGCTCTGGAGTGAAAGATAGATCCATCCAGGGAGGTTGGAAAATTCGAAAAAAGCCAAAACACAGGCGCTACTTTCCCGAAAGGATAACGATAAAATCCGTCCTAAAACGGTCGGGTGGTTGTTTTCTTGTTTCTTCCCCCTATTTTTGGAGGCTTCCATCCATTTTTGGTTCATGCCCAATCATGCGTGAAATATTCCACCGATCCTCCATCGCCCAACATCAGCTCCCACCCTGCCCTTCACCACACCAAAATACGATGGGAAACAACTTTTGCGCTGGTCGTAACATAAACGATATTAGCCCAGCCGCCATTGTTCGGGCACAAATTTATCGATTCCGTTATTTCTGGGTGGCGTGCTCCGGTCAAAACCGAACCCCTTTCACCCCGTACCGCTCGGATTGTGGTTTAGCTGGGATGAAATAAAATGAAATGGGATAAAACCACTCGTCTAGGCAACGGACGACCTTTAGCGGGGTCTGGGAGGCCGAAGAGTGAGCAAATCTAAGCTCACGGCGTGTGAGAGACACACCGGAAAGTATTGGCCCCGGAATAGCAGTACTATTTTAGTTTTACTGGCCACACTCCGTCTGCTATTTGCCTCGGTACAATTTATTCCGACCCGGCAAACCCGAGTACCGGACATTATGCGATGAGATATAAAAATTTTATTACATCGAGTTTGCCGATTGGCCTGCGGCCGGAAAAAATATATACACACACAGAGACACAAGGACACTCCCTGTGGGTGAACATAAAACGGGTCCCCGCCCCTCTCGAAAGGCGTTTCATCGATCGCGAACTGTGTGGTTTTGTTTGCCTTTTCCATCGCTTTGCAATTTCCCGCCGTGGGACAAGTTGGGAGATTTGTTTTACGACTCTAACTAGAAACTCAAACCAACGTACACACACACAGGGGAAATTATTCCCCGAGTACCATATCTAAACCGATCCGAGATACTAAGGTACCGGATTCGGAAAGTGTCGTGAGCAAGATAGCCATTTCCACCGAAGTGCCAAAGTTGCGCCCATGAATCACGATCAGCTGAAATAAAAGGACACACCACACATGTGCGCACACGCACAGACACACAACTGACTCGATGGCTCGCACAGTTACGACCTCGTTAATGGGTTCGGATCGAACCCGACGGTCATGCCGACGAGGTGACGGAATGGAAAATTTAATTGTTATGGCGATTATAAACACATAAATGGATGACAAATCGTCAACAAACGCTAACGGGGCACAATTTTGCTTTTCCTTTTTTTTTTAACGGCCATAGGAGACAGCGTGTCGTCGTCGTCGTCGTCCAAGCATTCCGCGCCAGGGGCGACTTCCGGCGTCCATAAAGGACGTGCGCCAGTGGACATAAAAACGCACCGAAAAGCGATGCAGTGAGTGTGTGTGCGTGTGTGTCGGGAAATCCTGTCCTCTTTGTGTGTGTGTGTTTTTTTTTCTTCTTCAAACCTTCCTTCCTTCGTATGTCGCCTTCCAGCCGTAAAACAGAAACAACACACGGACAAAACCGGAACCAAGCTAATGCGTTTATTCAGCAGTTTTCACGATTCTGTCGACACTGGGGCTTGTGGTTAACGGCAAATCC
>KE525305.1:106089-118589 GCA_000441895.2 Anopheles sinensis | reverse complement strand
AAAGAAGATTCAAGTAGTTCGGCAACTGAGCTCCAGGCAGGCACTTGGTCTTGGGCCCCCCCCCTCCCCCTCCCACTCTATTCACTTTAGCGCGACAAAATTCAATCTTTGGACTTATCCCATTTAACCCCGTTTCGGTGGGGTGGAAATTTATGGCCCCGCGTTTTCCACGGACCCGCGTCTGCGGAGACATTCCAGAATCAGTCCACTCTACCGGCACCGCCCTACATCGAGGATTAGTGTTTGCCAAAAAAAAAAACGGAGGCCTACTCCAATTCCTTCGCCTTTTCGGCCGAACATCAATGGAGGCTCGTGCAATGGAAAGCCGCGCCTTCCTTATCGCTTTGAATCAACCCATTTCAGGGGGCCACGTTTTAACCAGTGTGTGTGTGTGAGTGTGTTTGTCGAATAAATTTCCCCCTCTAATGGTCGGAAGCATCGGATGGATGAATACAGACAGCGAAGGCTCGCGTCCTCCATGTCGCTGCGTTGCAAAGTCTTTGGGAAAACTAGGACATGAGTGTGCTCGATCAGTGAATGGTCACGAAATGATTACTGCGTATATAGAGACCGCATATCACTGAATCAAGAAACAATTTCTGTGGCACGGCTAGTAGAATCTCAAGTTTCTCACAATCCACCGTAGTGTTCGCTTCGTCCGAGTCCGCTTTTCGAGTATCCTCCATTTGGGTGAATTAATTTACTTTACTCCCCCGCGCCTAAGCCCGCATAACCACAGCACCCGGAGGAGCCTATCTTATGTTTATATCGCACATAAAATGATAATTTCAGAAACCGTGCGCTTGCTAGCACGGCCGAAAAGACACCACGCCAGGACACACAAGTAAACAGCAAAAAAGGATAGAGCTGGCGAGCTTATGGTGGAATCTTTTAACGTGGGCTTCCGCAAGAATGCCCGCGTTTCGTGACCTCGGGCATTTTCTCTTGCCTCTGCCCATTGTTGGGGCCGTTCTATTTCTTGTGCCCAACGAGCTACTTTCTTTTTCGGTTAGCCCGCTTGGAAGTTTCTAGCCATTCTAGCCGTTCTTGCACATGGCCATTCCACCGGCGCACGATGTTCATCAGCAAAGGAGAAGTACAATCACTTGACCTATTTAATCGCTGGGCGAACGTACCGCTTGTAGTAGCAGCTGGTGTGCCAAGCACATCACATTACAACCGAAATCATAACGACCCTTTTCATTTGTGTACCTTTGCTTTCCCTCCCTCGCCAAGTTGTTTTGTTTTCTTTTCTCCTCCCTTCCAGGCAACTGTTTTTCCGTAGCTCCGATTGCGCTTTACAATAGTTGTAACATTTGCAAATGAACGTTTAATGCGCAAAGCCGACCTCTCCCCTGCACCCATCACTGCACAACGACTAACAAATTGCTTTAGTGGCCTTGGAACTGGGGCAAGGGTTACCGGTTTTGGAATCGCTGATTGCCTTTAAAACTAATGGAGTGCCCACGTTGAGATATGCAGCTGATTAGGGTGCTGAGATGTGCCACCTAACGGCTATTGCACACGAGAACCTCACTTAAATCACTGCACGTTTATGACGTCTTGATTGTTATTTGCTCTTCAGTTTATGCTTAATTTAGAACCTCCAGTGCTTGCTCATTGTTGAGCCCAAATTTAAAATAGACTGGAAAAGTACGGATAGTGTAATCAAAGATACCAACGAGATTGAGTTATATAATTGGTAAAAATGATATTGAGAAGCAGCGATTCTTCGATGAAGTATTTGCAAATATTTGAACGTTGTTTATTTTTAATTTTGAACATAAGATTTGAGAATCACACTTTTAGGCAAAAGTAAATTGGTGTTACCATTAAGTCAAATAAATAGCAACGTACTTATTTGTATTTCCTCGAAGCTTTTCACTCGGAATTGTTACTCTTTATTTTTTATTAACGGATTTATTACTCTTCTAAAACTTAAATACGCGAGCTTCTAGAAAGCATTTCAATGCAAAGGAGAACGGAATAATAACTCCCATTCCGGCTAAGCAAATTACATTCGTAAGCGACAGAATAACGCTTTGTCAAGGCCGTGCTTACATATGTTTGGGCACGCGTACAAGCACCAAATGTAAGTCATAACGTTGAGGCGACAACAGTACGAAAACAAACAACCGAAAAGAAACACCAGTAAAGTGGTTGAAAAATCTAAAACAATCGAAAAACAAAAACGCGAGAGAGTTGGTGCTGGAAGGAAACACGCACCATGCTGCCATGTTGAACCAGAGTCAGTCGTAACTTTACCGAAATTGATTGGAAAACATAAGAGGAAACAAATGTGCTTGCGTCGCGCCTCGACCGTTCCGGAAGGGACATACCAATTTTCTGTCGGTTGTTTTCGATTTTCCTACCCAGCGTTTGCTCGGTGGGCTCGTAGTTTACCATTTATGGCCCGTCGAACCACATTTACCAACGGGCGTTTCTTGAGTGGCCGCGTTTTCGGGCGTGTGCTATTCATCTCTCCCGTTGTGAGCTGAAACTTTCAGGATCGCAGGCGAAGAAGAAAACCGCTTGGAAGCAGGAACCTCTCGGTCCCCCGATCTCTTTTCATTGCTTTCCATTTATTTTTATGTTTGTTTCGTTCGACACAAGCAGAAACCGAAAAGGAGGAACGGTTTCCGGGGAGCTATTTGAATCTCGTCTCAAACGACGATGGATGCGAGATGTTGAATAAATATTTCGAAATAAGTTTTAACTCGTACCATTTCGAGACCATCAAAGCGATTCGTCTCGAGGCGCAGCGGGATCACTCGGGTAGGCTTAGAATAAATAAAACATAACTGAGTCGACCCAAACACTGCCACCAACGGGAAGCTACAGCCTTCTGGCTTCGAGGATAAAAAAATGGGCTGAAACGGCGTGAAATTTTCCCGTGAGTTCAAGTTGTTTTCCCCTTTTGTTCTTTCTGTTCCCGTCAAGTGGCGAGGCAACATCTCGAGTTCAAAAATATGCCAGTTCAAGCATGTTCGACTCGGGTGCGCGTTTCGATTTCGTGAAACCGGAACCACCGCCAGCCGTCGTCGTTGACCAAAATCTTTATTCGACGGAAGGAAGCCCTTCCGGTCCGAGTGCCTTAGAACGAACATAAAAGCCTTTCCCGTGCTCGCGCTCTTGGTGACTTACCTCAACAGAACATGCAAAATAAAACAAAAGATGGTCACGCAGAAAAAAGGAAGAAAAAGTACACACAAAAAAGGAATCCCATCACAGGCCCACAGTTCCGACAGGCCGGGGGCAACCGAAATGTAACCGAACGAAGGCTGACAGTCTTCCCGCTGTAAGCTTTTATGGTTGAATATTTGCATAAGTCAATACGCAATGTGGTGGTGGTGGTAGTGATGGTGGTAGCTGGCGCGAAAGCGCACACCATCCCAAGAGAAACATGCCTCCGGCACCGGAAGGGAATGGAAAACAAGAGCAAATAGTCAAGAACGCCTCAAGAAGTCAAAAAATCAGCTCACCATACAGGACGACCGGGAGGTTTGGTTTTTTTTCGTTCTTCTCCCACCACGTATTTTATGCGTGTTTGCCGTTGGCTTTCAAGTCGGGTTTACCCCGAGCGTGTTGCTTATTGAAGCACATAAAAGTGGTTTCGGGTTCGATACTTTCATACAACTGTTTGATTAATTCGATGTTCAAGCTGTTTGCAATATTGTTGGTATGGATATCCGTGATGCAAAGTACTTGTCATTCTGTACCGTTTCATCAATGTTTTTACTTATTCTTACAATATTACATCTTGTTTGGCAACATTTTACCTTTGTATAAACAATATAATAAATGAAAACTCGTAAAAACATACCTTGCGAAACACCTTTACTACCCCCCTTCAACACATTTAATTCGTTCATCTATTTCTAACATTGAACCGACTGAAAGGTCATTACACCACTACACCGCCAAGGTTCTCTTACACCTCGTGTTATTTGTAATGATCATCATTTACCCTCCTCAGGTACCTCAATTTCACCATTTCCACGGGTTCTTGCCTCCCAAAAGTACGATGTTATTTCATGCTAGCAGCCCGATTTATGACGCCTCTTGCCGGAGTTTGACATTTACATTCGCTGTCATTGGTGGAGGAATGTTTCATTTATTTCGTTAAGCAATCACGATGAAACCCCCCCACGGCCCAACAGTATGTTGCCCTTTACAGTCGTCTGCAGAGTGTTTAGGTAAAAAATATACAGTTACCAACACACACTCAATATAGACATGGAACCCCTGGGCGCCGAGGGTATCTAGCATCGAATTTTCACACCTTCTCCTATTGCGCTACCTGGCCGGAAGAAGGGATTTGTATTTTTTCCGACCACCCGACAAACTTTCTACCATAAAATGTAGCAAATAAAATTGTGCACCGTTCTCCCGCCCGTTCGCCAAAAACCTGCCACAGCTTCAAATGTGCTTCGATATTGTTCATAGACAACGTTGTTTCCTTCGTGGGCGTGCTAGAGGACAGCGTAAGAAAGTAAGTATTCCGTACCCGCAACGCCACCAACACCACCAACGGCGACGGCGGCCAACCTGGCAGCGGGTCATGTATTATGGAATGGAATTTTTCTTCGTTACAACATTAACACCTCGGTGTGGCATTTATTTGGTTTTGGCCGGGCGTTCTTTTCTCCACCAGCTCGCGCTTGAAACGGAACGAAATCGGATTAATAAAATTCTTTCCTATCGATTTTCCACCCACCTTCGCTCGACGGCAGGGAAGGAAAGCTTTATCCTTTCTTTTTTTCGTCCTTCGAACCTTGTGCGAACTATTTCGAGCTTTTACGATCCCATCCTGGGGGGACGGTGGAACATTGTAGGCATCGCTTGAACGGGTGTGTAATTTCGTTCGATCGTTCTAAATCGGTTCTCGGGGACGAGTGAAACGATGTCCTTCCTGGGCCGCATCCTATCGGCTCGAGCGCGCTCCACGCAATCTAACATCATAATCGGGGATTCGGGGTGAAAAATTTACGACCGAAAGCGGTGCGCAGAAAATGGATGAAAGCTTAAACCCTTTCACGGACGCCGAACGGGAGCGAAAAACCGTCAACCGAACCGAGAAATGAAATAGTTTTAATGAGTTTAAATGCTTTTGACATTTTGAAAACTCGTTTCTCGGGTGGGTTTTTGCTTCACTTGTACGTTCAACGTTTGCTCGCGCTATGATCACTTTTCACTTTCGCAATCGCAACTTAGTTGAGTAAAATTCTTTCCCTACCATTTCTGAAAGCCGATCCGGGCCGGTGCACTGAAACTCCAATTCCATCCGATTGACTATGAATGTTGGACAGCGAATGAAAAATGTTGGAAAACTTTACCCTCCGCTATTCACCACTGGGTTTGTTTTTCTCATTCCTAGCCATCAGTTTGCAGCTCGGTGAATCGTGAAATAAATTAAACTCTACTTTTTTATTTCAGCAACAGTAAATTCCTTGCTTTTGTTTTGGTCAATTTGATGCATTTTCGCACCGGAGTATGTTTTTTCAGCGAAAGTTTTGAGCTTGGCTACAAATATATTTTAATTAACGACGACATGACGTACGTGGAATTACATCCTCTGCCTCACAAACAAGCGCTTTCTTGTTTTTTTTTCTAGTTCTTTTAAATCAAGCTAATGATGTTCTTTTTGTTTCATCCACCGACGCTGAAGCGTTGACGAACAGCAGTGGCCACCGTTATGCAATGCCGCTGGAAGCACATCGTAAACAAGCCCGAAAGTTTTCGTTTGAACGCTTCTCATTCATTCAGCGACGGTTTATTCACCAGAAACCGTGGTGAAACACGGCCCTGTTATTGTTATGTAACGCTCAAGGATGCCGCTATTTTCATAATCAACACTTCAGCTGACGGCACTGTTTTGCTTGCTTTTTTCCTTCGCAATGTTCGGAAGCTATTAATGGTCCTTTGGCGAAGGACTGTGTCTGCGTCGGTGGTGGTAACAAAATGTTCCATGAACGTGATTGCGTGAATTTGGAGGTTTAAGTGTAATGGCTTAGGAGCATTGCAAGAGGTACTTATAATTATTTATAAGGAACAGACTAACAAAAATTGCATATTTATTTATAGTTTAAAACGGGTTTCAAGTGTCCCATGCATAAGATAGTTTGAGAATATTATATATTCTTTTCTCTCAAATATATATATCAAATTACTACTAATTTAATTTACTAATTTACTTTTATATATATCAAATTACTACTAATTTAAAATCCCTCGTGGAAAAAATTCTGACGGATACTGAAGAAATGTTGAACACAGGTAATAATACACGATGGAGGCGCCTGGTGTTTCATGATTTTTGAACAAATCTGAATTTAAGAAAATAGCTTTACCGGGCCTACTTTGCCCTTTTTTACAATCCTTTTATGAATATTTTTTGTTCCTTTTGATTATTTCAAACAATTCATCCCTCTTGTATGCTACACGTCCTATACTTATTGAATCAATTCTGATGTTCAGGTGCAATTTTGTTCAACTTATCGCGACCCCGGGAGCAAGTACCATCTTGAACGATGGAAGCTTTTCTTGCTCCAATGTCAAAGCTGTCGTTCGTTCCAGGGTACCGTTGCAGTGGTGGATGGTGCGTTATTCCAATCTACCAACCCTTACAACGAACCACCGAGTAGACCCGCTTTCCCCCGAGTAAGCCCCTTCTATCGTTCCTACTTCGCCTCCAAAAACCGCGCAGGGACGCTATTCTGGCGTAACCATTAGAGCACGTGTTACCCAATTCGGTTAAATGTACTTCTCTCACATTTCGATCCATCCCGGTTTTGTACATCACGCATCTTTCTCTCCCCACCCGAGGAGCTCTCTTTCGCTCTCCAAATCTCAGCCAGTTCACATTTATTCCTGTTCTCTTTTTCTCCATCCCACGATCTCTCTCGGGACGCACATCACGTGAATAGTGAAAACTCGTGCCCCACAAAAACGGGCACCGTGTCGGGAGAATGTTTTTTTCCCGAAGCGTGCGTCCCAACCGTGTTTTGCAGCAGGGTGATGAGAAAGTCGTTGCGTTTGGTTCGCTCACTTCGGAGGATGCCGAAACGACAGGGCTTTAAAAAAGAAAACGGGAAACAACCACAAACAAGAAATAACCTCCTATACCCTTGAGGGCGCAAACACTCAAGGGGTTTGAGCAGTGAAAATTTCGAAGGTAAGCTGAATCCTGCACACTCCGGTGCCAACGGTCGGGTGCTCGGTGAGTACGTTCCACCACGGTTGGTCCTTTTTATTTCGCTTCGTTACGGTACACCCTCGCACGCTCGCATGGTGTTCCCGTGGCGTTTGATAATCGATACTCCCTGACGACGGAACCACGACGGCCATCAGCGAATGACGCGGACGACGGCGACGACGACAGCGTCGAGGACAAAGTGGAGAGGACAACCACGGCGAGCGACCGTACGTACACAGGATGCGCACGGGACAGGTTCTGCTCCTGGCGGTGTGTTCGCGATTGCAAACCGCCGGAAGAGCCTCACCGGAAGAACCCGCACTCGTAACGAGCAACGGGAGCACAACGATTCACGCTCTCCACATGCGGGACGGGCATCAGCAGGAAACGAACACGCTGTTGGCCTTGAAAAAAGGGCCTCATCCTCCCCCGCTAGGATCAGGGCGTCTTGGGATGCCCTGAGAGCGAAGCGGCCTGAGAAGACTGATTGATTGAGTGGTAGTCGGAGTCGCTGGCATACCATTGACACCATCCGAACGCCGAATGGCTCGAAATCGAACGCTGTCACATCAAATTCTTCCAACAACCGCCAACCGAGGATAGAATTGGCTAAATTTCATTTGTTTGCCGTTACATAATCGACGAAGCCACTGTCCTGTTGCGGAAAGGACATCGATGGGATTTATTTTGATATTTTGACCGGCTAGGTAGCGAGCGATTTGTTTTCATTTTTAAAAGAAGCTAAAATGAAAGCGCATACAAAAGTAGTGTCTAAAGTGAATAGAAAATGTATAAACAGTAGACTTCGCTGAGACCTCATAAAAATTCCTTCCTTCCAAGGATCTTCACGGTACAAACATTATCGAATACTTCACCAAACCATTTCAACATTGCTTCGCAGAAACGCCTCTATCTGCCGTGAATACATTTGGCATAGATTAAAGCACTCCGCGTTTCACACTCTCCCGTTCATTTCCCGTTGACTTTGAGCCAATTTTTCTTCGCCTTCCATTTTAACCTCTCCCGCTCTTTCCCGGTCGTTTTGCTCTTTCTCTCTCCCGCAGCAACTCGCCCCGGGAGCGCTCGCACCGACCGCTCTACACTGTGTCGTTAAGCGACATTCCTAGAACCGGATCGGAATTATCAACGCTATCGATTAATCGTCCTATCTGTCGCCTTCAAAAATTCGTTTCGTTTGGCCAAGACAAAAAAAAGAAACAAAAGGATATGACCTCCGTCAAGGAGCAGGTAGAGGGCAGGAAGAAACGAAACGGAAACCCTTATATTACCGTTTGTCAGCTCCAGCAACGATCCCGGGAACATCGCTGTCGAGTTCCGGTCAGAGCTGCCGTCCATGAAGGAGTCGCCGCCGCGGGCGGCGGTCGCTGGCAGGAGCAGGGTGACGAGGGCGAGCCCCAGCACGAGGAACGACAGCAGACGGGACCGGGGCGCACCGGAGAGCCCGACCAGTCCCCGCAGTTTCCCCAGCTGGCCCCAAGGCACACGTCGGACGATGGAGGACTTTGCTTTCAGGACAACGCCACCGACGAGGCTGTAGCTTGTGCTGCTGCTGCTGCTGCTGCTGCTGCTACTATTGCTGCATAGGTTGCTGCTTTTGCTGCTTTTGCTTCTGCTGCTGCGACTTCTGCTGCTGCTCGTGGTGGTTGTATTGTTGGTGTTGGTAATTTGGTTTTTGTTGTTGTTGAAGGTGGTACTGGTAATCGTGGTGGCGTCGCTGATGCCAAAAGTACACGAAGAAGTGGCGGCGCTAGTGCTGCCCGGGGCAAACGTCGTCTGCAGCCCGCCGTCGTCGGCACACACGCCCCCGGCGTCCCTCTGCACGGCCACCGACATCGATGCACTGGCGGCCGACGATGGGGCGGGAACGATCGAACCTGAGTTGGGTGTTGCTGGTGGGGGTGGCGTGGTGGCGGGCGGTGACATGTGCAACGGGTTGGGCCGTCCTGTTGCAGCCGGAGTCCGGTTGCTCCTGCCCCCCGTGTCGCAACCGTGTCTGGGGCAGCCCGCGCCTCGGCTGTGCATTATGGCCGGGGCGAAATTATTATTATCGGTGTTGGTAGCAATAACAGTAGTAGTAGAAGTGGTAGCAGTGGTAGTAGTAGTATCAGTAGTACTAGTAGCGGTAGTATTGGTGGCTGATTTTCGGCTGCGACCCGCTGCTGCGGCGGGCTGGTGCATCGACGTTCCGGTCGGCGCACGACACGGCGACAACGTTAGCGACAACGACGGTGGCGATAGCTTCATTGCGTCCTTTTTTCTAGAAAAAGAAAACCCTTTCCGGAAGAAAAAGGAACGCCGTCTCCGTATCAAGGGTTGCGGTGCGCGGGCATGGCGTTTCCGCGTTCCGTGCTGTCTCGTAAGGTTGGAATGCTCCGAAACGCACTCGCTGCTGAATCACATGAACACACAACAACCGAACGGAGTTTGAAAAATGTAACACCTCCCCGTTGGCGTTTTGGTGTGCGTTCCGTCTGTTTCCGGTACTTTTCTACTACTTCTCCTTCTTCTTTATGGAACTTTTAACACCTCCCGGGACTCGAACGGTGACCACGTTCTATGAGGAGTGGGACGTCTCTCAGACACTTTTGGCTTCTATCGCGCTACATTCGGGAAAGGACACTCGGAAACAAATAAATTCCGGAAGCACCCTTTACCTCGAGAGGTCGTTCGTCTATGGTGCTTACACGTTCACGTATGTGCGAACCTCAGGTGCCTGGGAGGGTGCGTTTATACGTGCGTGTTGTACGCTACTTCCAGGCGAAAACACATTTCCTAGCACAACTTCCTTACGGCGGGCACATAACACTCGTTTTCAACACACACACAAACACACACTTGCTGGAAAGGGGCCAACGATTTGGGGTTTTAGGGGGAGGGCTGGAGGGGGTATACGATTAACCCGGGCCTACCCGACCTAGCACACCAACAGCGCGAGCATTCGAAAAAGGAACCGAGAGCAACCAGCTTTCACCGAAACCGGAAAAATTTGTCTAGGGGCCTTTCGTTTCACTCGCGCATTGGACCACCATTTTTCACGGGGTGTTTTTCCTACGACGGGGAGCTAGTTTGGAAAAAAACGCATTCACCCATTCGTCGTCAGCGTTTCGACCATTCGTTTCGTTGCCGTTCGCTTTGGCACTTCGCACTCCAGCGCGCTCCTTCAGCTGCGTCTCGTCGAAGGCATCACCATCAGCTTTTACGAGCCTCTGGGCACACACACACACACGCGCGCGCGTGCACACACTCGCACACACATACACGCGGACTCGAGCAGCCCGAATCACACCTAAACCGGGAACGAAAGAAGAAAAATCACTACCAACCGTTCAGCGAAACCGATTCCTTGGGAGGAAAACCGTTCTAGCACAAAACGCAGGGGCTTTTTCTTCTACTTCTTCCACTGCCTACTGAGTGATTGCAAGGTTTGCACAGATGGGCTGGATACTCGAACAGGCCACCATCGCTTGGTCGGTGTCCGAATGCCCTCGGTTTCTTCAAACGGTTCCCAGGGGTTGCGTGTTTTGCCGTGCCGTGGAATGTCCCTCTTTTTCCCCCCGAAAGACGGAAGGGAAAAATGGTAACGTTTTCTTCCGTAGCGCAGAGTGTTGGAGCAAATGGTTGTTATTGTTACAAAACCGTATCAGTATAGTTATATACAGGGGATAACCGAGGTATTGTTATCGCAGTGGACGCGCACGAACTAACCGACCTACGCGAGAGCACCGAATGGCACCGGGACGGCAGCGAAAGCTCGCTCGCTGTGGTCGGTAGGCTTTGAAGTCCTGTTTTTTAGTCCTTCGTCGTCCTGCTCGACGACTTGCTCACTCTGGCAGCCCTCCGATCCTGCTCACTCCAACGGAACACTCCGTTTTTCGCTCTTTAAAGAGAGAGAGAGAGTGTGGAAAACTCGGGACCCGTCAGCGAAAACCCGTCTGGAAATAGGAAAATTTAGTCGATAAAACCTGGTCCACCGAAAGGGCAGCTGCTTAGGTTGCTCCACGGAGCCGATCCAAGGTAGTCATGAGGTCTGTCATAAAATGCAGAGAGAAAGAGAGGATAAGAGCAACTAGAATTCAGGATTCAAACATCCGTTTTGCCGGTGAGTTTTCACTCTCCTTGGTGGAAAGTGTCCGACAAATGCTCATCACTCGGGGATTGCAAAGAAGAGAGTCGTTGCTGCAAGCTACTGCCATACGAAGTCTACACCGAGATGAAAGCTTCCCCCGAAAATACAGTACTCCAACCAAGGATGCCAACCCTAAACCCTTTTCCTCTATCCATCCACGTTGATCTGTGTGTGCCCACCCGCTATCGGTAGCCTCTATCATTCGGGAGAAAACCCCGTCCCCGAAGCACCCCAAGCAATGGTCACGGCAAACGAAAGGATACTACAGTTGCACAACCTCAACAGCGTGTGTTTGCTAAAATCGGAGCGAACCCTAAAAACATCCTTCGACTCCGGTTCATTCACAGGAGCACGGAGAGTCACTCAATGCGGCCCGCAATCGAATGGCCGATCGTACTACGGCCACGGACGAAACACACATTACCGAGTGCTCCATGTGATGTATTTGTATAAATTACAAGCTGACCCGACGAACTTCGCCCCGTCCAATATAAGTTATTTGCTAATATTAAAATAACATAGCATTGAAACTCATGGACATTTGCTAGATAAAACATTCTACTCCTTGTAAGCTCCCACAGATTCGTCGCATTAAGATTTCGACACATAACAATAACAGGTCTATCTTTAAGTCGCAAATCATGCAAATAATGTTATGAAATTCAACTAAATGATTCACGGCTACGTCTTCCTTTTAAAAACGATCAATTAATTTGTAGTGATTTGTTGGGCGTTGGACTACTTGGAGTCATAAGCATCGATATTTGAAGCAGTCTAAAATTGCACTTTCGACAAATTTAATTGTTTCAACCAATCGTAGTTTCGACACTATAGGGCAAAATTCAGGTAATCGTTTGTGCTGAATTCATTTTCGTAGCAGCGAAATGGCAAATAGCAGGTGGAATTCGTCCATTTCGAATTTTTAGCTGTTCATTCGAGAAAGCTTTTACGGCTCTGATGATCTGCATATTTATAGTCGAATTTTCAATACTTTTGCTATAACTTCGAGACTAACAAACATGTATTCCACCTCTGCCTCCCAGGGGCCTGACGGCACCTACGACATTTCCCATGCACGCACATACCACACATTCATTATACTTGCAGGTAGCAGTCCAACACGGGCTGGCTTTTGGTCTGTTCGCATGTCCCTTACAT
>KE525305.1:91627-106069 GCA_000441895.2 Anopheles sinensis | reverse complement strand
AATTAAATATTTTTCTTTACTTGGAATACAGTTAAATTTTGATAACATGCTAGCGTTATTCAACAGAACTACATCAAACCCTAATAAAATATGGAACCATTTTTCACATTTTTCATTTGCTTTTAAACTAGCTATTTTACTTGACAAATTTATACAAATAATCGAAAATATAAACAATCAAACAATAATCAAAAATATAAACCCCGGTATTACGTACGGCTGACCACCGATCTATGATATTACCGTCTTTCGGTCACAGGAACTCTCTACGGAGATAGGCCTAGTCCCACTAGGGGATGTTGTTGCCACATAAGAAGAAGAAGACGTACGGGTAGCAACTTTTTGATCAGTAGACCCATTTTTCACAAACATTAAATAACTTTATTATTCGTTTCATTTGATTATCAAATGACTATTAGCACTTCTAGTAATAATCGAAATGTGTCAGTTAGACGTTTCAAGGTCCAACTAATAACGTTTATTTACGTTATTAGAAAGAAAGGCATTAATGTTAAATATATGGTTATACAAGCTGACCCGACGAACTTCGCCTCGTCCAATATTAATTATTTGCTAATATTGAAATAACATAGCATTGAAACTCATGGACATTTGCTAGATATAACATTCTACTTCTTGTAAGCTCCCACAGATTCGTCGCATTAAGATTTCGACACATAACAATAACAGGTCTATCTTTAAGTCGCAAATCATGCAAATAATGTTATGAAATTCAACTAAATGATTCACGGCTACGTCTTCCTTTTAAAAACGATCAATTAATTTGTAGTGATTTGTTGGGCGTTGGACTACTTGGAGTCATAAGCATCGATATTTGAAGCAGCTAAAATTGCACTTTCGACAAATTTAATTGTTTCAACCAATCGTAGTTTCGACACTATAGGGCAAAATTCAGATAATCGTTTGTGCTGAATTCATTTTTCGTAGCAGCGAAATGGCAAATAGCAGGTGGAATTCGTCCATTTCGAATTTTTAGCTGTTCATTCGAGAAAGCTTTTACGGCTCTGATGATCTGCATATTTATAGTCGAATTTTCAATACTTTTGCTATAACTTCGAGCCTAACAAACATGCATTCCACCTCTGCCTCCCAGGGGCCTGACGGCACCTACGACATTTCCTATGCACGCACATACCACACATTCATTATACTTGCAGGTAGCAGTCCTACACGGGCTGGCTTTTGGTCTGTTCGCATGTCCCTTAAGGGAGCGGTAAACGAAGCGTAATCGCAAGCGTATTCGTGAATTTCCCCTCCACAGCTGTCAAAAAGAATTTTGGCTTTCATACCCTATAATCGCATGCGTAATCTTGTCAAAACGTAAACAAACGAACCAGTAGTTCATTCGATCGCGCTTTAGCCGAATATTTAACCAAATTCAGTGGATATTTCGCGTAGTATGTTTATTTTCAACAGTAAACAACACAATAACAGCCGTAGTTTCGAAAAAATGCTGCAACTTTTACCAAATTTTGCTTGCGAAACATCAACCACAAATGATGCAAAATGTAAACAAAGGCCAGATTATGCTTGGGCCGAATATCGATGATACACGAGAGACCAGCGTAATTCACGATTACACTGGCGATTACGCTTCGTTTACCGTACCCTTTACATTAATTAGTTACCTGGGCGATTTTGTTACTCAGGCGATTGCTTAGAAATGTTGCAATTAGATGTTTATTAATTTCCATCTGTAACGGAAGCTTCAGTTCCCAATGTATCATTTTTCTTAGTAGTATAGACAAAGCTATAAGATTTTTTGATCCTTTTTGTTGCCAAAATCAGTGTTATCTCCCAGTTCTGCCGGCACAGTTTTGCTGCACATTAAATAACAGGACAGATCCATGTACTGGTTGTTTCAAAGGTATTCTGTTCCCATTCACGATATATCTCTAGTTCGATGATTCGGCGAAGGCATATGAATTTCAGTCAATAGATTACTACTCATATGCAAACTCGCATCTTCAACCGTCACCAATCACCAATCGTCATTAACACATTGTAGATCATTCTTTTTTCTATTTGAAATTTCCTTTTCAAATGCGATGTGAAATATCTAAAGGCTGACATAACAACATGATCATTGTGTTAAATATTAAAATTTCTGTGCCCGCATTTCGTTCATCGATCGCACTGATTATCTAATTCCAGCGATTGTAACAGTGCTTGGTTCTCGAATCCATAACCCGAAAGTGCACGCACCATAACAGTCACAATTTGCATGGTTCAAACAAACCGAAGGTAGTCGTTTTGGTTGGATTGTGTAAATTTGTCCTGTTTGCTGCACTGCAATATTCTCAAGAGTGTTTCATGGCAGTTCACGTATCGGTTCATTTGATTATCGCTTGGCCCAGCCATTTCTTAGTATTAGTTGCAGATTGTATTTTTCATTTTTACTTGGAAGAATGCAGTTTTTTCCAATTTTCCTTCTGCATTTTTCAACATTTGTCTTTTCATTGACCTTCTCTAGAGCAAAAGAAGCATATTATTCAAAGACGTCATGATGATTGATCAAACCATTTTTGAGTTGGAGTGATATAGATTGTATATTTGATTGTTTATGTGAAAAATGCTGTTTTTCATGATTTCCTCCAATTTTCCGGTTTTTCCTTAGCATTTGTCCAACCATTATCTATCTTTAAACCTACTTTAGGACAAAAGGAACAAATCATCTGAAGACACCGTGAAGATTAGTCCAGCAGTTGTTTAGTTTTAGCGTTACAGATGCGTTTTTTCCGAATTTTCCCATTTTTCGATTTTTCTTCAAACATTTTCTAACTTTAAATTTCTCCTCAGCCTTTTTTTAGCTCCAAAGGAACAAATCATCCGAAGACATCGTTAAGATTCCCTCAGCCGTTTCTAAGTTTTAGTTGTAGATTGTATTTTTGGTTGTTTTATATGGAAAAAGCTGAATTTATGGGTTTTTCCGATTTTCCGGATTTTCCTTACGAATTTTCCGACATTTATCTATCTATAAACCTTCCTTGGGGAAGAAGGAACAAATCGTCCGAAGACATCATAAAGATTGGTCCAGCCGTTTTTGAGCCTTAGCGTCACAAACATACAAACATTCATTTTTATAGATATAGATGAGCAGTAGTAAAGTTTTCCCTCAAGAGAACCGTCACTCTGGAAAGCTTTTTGCTTTTGCTTGCCATTGTGTTTTGCTCGTGCGGTCATTGGCAAAAACCTAAATTGCTATGCCATTCACTTCATTCTGGACACAACTAACAGTTAGTTAAGAATAGTTCAGAACATAGTCTATTCAATTATGTTATTGATATTTTCAATTATGTGCTTGATATAATATTTTGAATATTAATCAATGTTTAAGATATTTTTAAAATGTAAATGGAAAAATAGGTAGTACATTTATTCAGCCCCATCGCATTTAAAAACATTGCCTATTTACTCAATCATATATCGAAATGATTTCAGAATTGGTTTTATGCTAAAATAAGCTTTGTCAATTATTCTAGAAAAGCAAAAGCCAACCGGCGACCGACGATCTTTGCCAAAGATAAAAACATTCCAGATCCCGATTCGCTCCGTTCTCGCCAACAGCAAAACGTAACCAGCTGTGCGCAAGCTCCTCGGTCGGTCTGCACGAAGCAAACAAGCAGCGCCGAAAAACAGAGCAAGATTCAACGAGCACCATTTCCACAAACACACCGAAACCTGCCCCAAAGTCGCTGGGAAGGTGAGGGGAGTAGTCCTAGTTCTTCTTCTAGCTCCATGCACTGGGCCAACCTCAACCACAGCGAGCCTTGGGCCCGTCAGGAATGTGGAGCAGCGAAGCTAGGGCAAGCCGACCCAAATAGGAGTAGGACCGAAGCCGCGAGTGCCGAATGGGGTGTGTGTGTGATTGTATGCGAAAACCCGAACCGCACGGGCCACGAGGTATCGGGCCAGGATATGCATGTCTCTCCGAGGGAGGGTTTTTTGCAGCGAGCCTAGGATAACCGAGCATCGAACAAGAAAGCTCCGGACGGCGCCGAAGCCTTCGCCGCCAGCCAGTCTCTCTTCGTTTCCCATTTACTGGCCACTTCTCTCAGAACTCTCCAGTGCGGAAAGCTCGACTTGCATGGCTAGGGTAGCACATTGTGTATGTGCCTGTGGTCTCCGTGTGTGTGTGTGTGTGATTTTGTGTCTGTGTATGCATGCCTCCCACAACTCGGGAATCCCGTTTGGCCGTCGGGAAAAGCTTGCAAGCGGAGCGACATCAATTTCAACTTCGAAAAATGGTGCAGTCTAGCGCAATGTTGTCGATGATGCATGCTTAAAGAACCACTACTCGATGCCCCAAATACTCCACCGAGAAAGAATTTCTCTTTTTCGACGTGATTCTTGTTTTTTTTTTCGTTCGTTTGCTTCTCGAGTGGGATCGACTGCACCAAAGTCGAGGGCCGTCGATGGAGAACCGGGTTCCATTCCGCTAATTTCATTTATTTCTCGTGGGAAAAGCAAAGGCGACCGTACGCAGCGATTGCTTAAAAAGCGTCGGTCGACAATTAGTTAGCGATCCAGATTAGAGCGCTCGGAGGGATTGGAGATAAAATGCGTGGTTTTCGGTGGTCTGCAAACCGGGAAACCGAGGCTTAAGAGTATGAAAAAAAAGGAAAAACACGGAATGAGGAAGTATAAATTCCTTTCCGGCTTGTCTAGGCTGGGCGGTAGATAAAAAGCATGCGCTATGGCCATGGCAGCCTGGAAGTCGGGAACGGGGGGTTGCTCTAGGGGCACTTTTCATTGCACTCGTCGAAGGGATGCGTAGCCGACCCGTGGAACCGTATGTGGGCGGCTGTGTTTGCTCCAGTTTTCGATCCCGCTGTCTCGCTTGGAACCTGCTACTGGCCTGCCTTCCTATGACCTCCAAACCAGCCAAAGGAAAAGGGACATGCCTTTGAATTTATTATATATATCTATACAGTCGATCCTGGGTAAGGTCGATTTGGATAATAAAATGTTCTGTTTATGCGAACTAATGTTTTATGAATCTATTACATAAAAATGCCTCTCAATGGCTTAACTGTTGTATTTGGTTTAATATTGGTTGGTAAATAAGAACTACAAGATTTTATGAAGAAAGGAACGTGTTTAAATTGAAATTATTGTTGAAAGTAGTAGTGAAATAAAACATTAGTCGAATGATCATTTAATTCTAGATCGAATGATAATAATTTAAGTGGAAATTGAGTTGAATTAGTTTGCCTACATTATGGCGTATTTTAAAAAGAACGACAGGATCTCTGAATAAGGAATTTTTGAATATAACTAAGTGAAACAAATTATGCTAAACCAATGAACTGTTTTCTAACAGATGAATAAAACAGTAGTAAACTGGAGCTGAAAAAGTAAGCATTGTTCTTGCATACGAAAACCATCCGGAAAATTTCTACAATCTGAACAAAGTCAGAAATAAAAATCCTTACTGTTAGCAAAGTAAGAAAAATATTCATATCAGTAATTTTGCTTTGTCAAGATTTAACTGTGCTACTTGTATTTCTTCAAATTGTTCAAAATCTTACAGAATTTCGTTGTATTTCAAAAGGAACGACAGGATTTCAAATTAGAATGGACAAAATTCTAATGTACATGGTTTGCGACAAAAGAACCTTTATTTTATTCTCGACTATTGAAAATGGCAAAATGTTGACAAGAAACTGTCCCCGACATTGACAGTGACATCGAACGGCGTGCTGATTGTGCACATTTCCGGTCAACCTCAAGAACACGATTAAGGTGGCACACCGAAAAACCTCGAAGGACAGGTTAGGTCCGTACAACCTCAAACCGATCACACGCGCCTATTTCATGAAGATGTGTGTGTATATGTGCGAGAGTGAGAAAGGGGGAGTGGGTGGATGGGTGGGTAAAAGTTGACTGCCCGAGCCTCGAGTGTAGTACGCACCTCGACAATGGAACGGCCGTTTACTCGTAAATCATTCCGGGGAGGGCTTACCGAAGGGATCCGCTAGAGCCTGCCGTGGGTTGGCCGGGTTTTTCTTTCCCCTTCTCGAGAATGGATATTGCCCGTTGACTTTCCACCAATGTACGTTACCGTCCTTCCCTCCACCCATCCATAGCAGCTCCACCGTGCCGAAAGGAAGGAATCGCATCGAAACGTCCTTCTGGCGAACATTAACCTTTTTTTCTCGCCACATTAAAACGAATATTCCGTGCGCCCGCCGTGTCCCGCTCCGGCAGCCACGATTCGACTCGCGGCTCGAGGAAAGTTTTCCCCCGCTCCCGGACCCCCCAACGTTGCTCCGCGGTAAGCAACGGCCAGAGTAGAGCTGCCGCCCGGTCGTCGGACCCGTTGGAGCTCCGGAATCAGGCCACGTATTGGCAATTATTTTCATGTTTTAGCCCCACACAATTTGGTCCCGGCACACGAAATCCGAAATCAAAACCTGTGGCCAACGGTGCGCCGTCGGGGGTGCGTTCGCTCGGAGGGAATCAAAGTTTGCATTCGTCCACCTTTACCGGCGCACGCTTTCGACGTCGTGGTCGTGGAAGAAATCGGTTTATTCCTTCTGCTGTTCCATTGCAAACCCTTCCTCTTGGGCGAGCCGATTTACTGGCGATGTGGAGTGTAATTATATGGCACGAGCCGGTGGCACCTTCTCCCCGAGGTCTCGAGCACGTTCGAGCGGGCGAACGGTTGAAAACGAAATAATAATGGCCACGAAACTACACGTCGCCGCTTGTTGGCAGCCATCAAACAATCATCCAAATGGGAGAACTCACAAATTGACCCTAATGTTGGGCACGGGCCGGTTTGGTTCGGTTCGGGGGTTGGCTTTTTCTTTTCTGCCGCTGTTAATTTGCATTGAAAACGGTTTTTTGGGGATGGTTGTTGTTGTTTTCTAGTCAGCTCGTCAGCAAACACTTCTTGAAACGAACTCACACACCCCTTTCAAAGGTGTCAAATGAGTTGGAGAAACACGTGACACAGCAAAGTTCAACTTTTCGTATCATGCATGTTGAAATACACATTTTCCAATCACCATTGAAAAGGCACAAAGATATTCCATTTAAAATTTTTCGTTTGAAAATGTGTTCAAATTTGAGTTTCTGCTTTTTGCTGTGCCTCTGAAGGCAAAATTAGGCAACAAGACAACGTAAATTTGAATGACCGTAAAAGGCGCTTGCAGAAATGTGGTAACATTTAACGAAATCGGAGGAAAATTGGAGACAAATTTCCAATTACATAACAGTGTAGAAGAAGAATAGCAAAAGTATCTCTATAGTCTGAAAAGTAGATTAAAATTTATAATCAATTCTGTTTCAAAGTAAAAGTTGTAGGAAAATATAAATTAAGAAAAAATTGTGTTTCATCGAACTCAAATTTAAAAAGCATTTTTCACACAGCCTAAATTTTGATCTGCAAATAAAGCTTATGTTTAGAAAAAACTGTATGGAAAATAGAAGAGAACTGCTATACACTGAGCAAAACACTGAAAGATGTTCTACTATCGTTTAAGGATGACGACAAAGCTTCACTTCTAATAAAGCGCCAAAACCTGAAAAGCAAAACGAAAAGGAAGCCAATCCAGCAAATCCATCACGAGCTTCCCATAATGGGTGGCCATTGAAGGAGAAGAGAGAGAACGCAAAAGGTGTGTTTACCTATGAGTTGGTAAAATGACCACCAAGGCATGTCTTTCAGGATGATTGAGCTGACATTTTGAAGTAAATAGCCGACCGGCCCTGAGCCGCTGGCTTGCCTAAGTTTTCCGGCCGGATGGTGATGGCATTTCCAGCAGGACATCCAGGAGCGTGCTAAATAATCGTGGTGTGAGGCGGGTCGGAGATGTGATAATTTCGCTCCGTCGAAATTGGGGAAAGAAAATAAGATGTTTTTGGGCTCGGACGGATGGTACGACCGGTCGTGATGGTCGTGAGAAAGAAACTCACAGAGACAAGAAACCGACAAGTACCGCAGATTGTCAGCACGAGGATTCGGAAGCACGAAATAATATTGCCGTCCTTTTGGAGGTGGAAAAATGTAAATAAAGTCGATGGCAGGCGGTTCGAAACGTTCGATTCGATTGAATAGAAAAATAATGCCGGCTCCAAAAGCGACCGCGCCCCATTCCACCCACAATCAATCATTCATTTTCCATCCCATGTGTAGCTTCACTTCCGTCCACTGCCTCCACCGATCGGCATTTCACCGACAGCTTCGCTATTCTTCGCACATACAATACATTAATAATGCCTGTATTCCATAATCCGACCGGGGAGGACGGAAATGGCCGAGAAAATCGAGCCACTCTTTAGCGCACAGGCGAACGGTCGGTGGTGTGTTTCCTGGCCGGTGTAGGTGGGAAAATTATGAGGAAATAAGCGGTAGATAGAATTGACCGAGCGCCAGTTCGTCCTGCGAATACCAGTTCGTGTGTCTGGCGGCCTGGCGAATGACCTTACTGTGAGGCGACCTCTAACGAGATTGGGATCACGCCATCGGAGCTTTAAGGATAGCTCACAATGATTGGTCATCGATGCATTTTTGTTTCTTCATTTTCTCAAACCAATTACTTGATTAAATGTTGAATTGGGTATCATTAAAAACACAATATTTTTAAGTAGTGTTAAGACACACAGCCAAAGAACCTTTTAAACCATGAAGCTTATTGAATTATCTCAACCAGTCTGACTTTTAATTACAAAATTTGTTTTTGAAATTACCTTTATTATTATTATTAATAAGAAAGCATTGTTATAGTAGTATTAATACAGCAGCAAAATGAGATTTCAATAATACTCTAAAAGAAGCCTTAAGGATTTCATCACAAGACTACGTTAAGTCTATTTGGTTTTGACACGTATTGTCATTGACTGGTTTTAAGCGAAGGTTTTAAGACGGACTTAACAGCGTATTCAAAGACTCTTCAGATTGAGATTTTTTTTAGACTTAATGGTCGGTTTTATAGCTATCCTCAAAAGGTTTTAAAGATGCTTTGATTATTAAAACTGTTTTGCACCATAAAAAGGCTCAATAAAACCAATATGACTTAGTACAACCATGATAAAACCTTGATAAAACTAGTTTAAGTCTATAAGGTATTTGATTTGTTACTTGGGATTGCTTGTTATTTTAGAATAAAATATACGGTGTAGTGAATGTTGTATCAGAAGTAAAAATTTATAATAAGTTTTACTTTTAATTTTCTTCGATTTCATAAATATCAAGTATTTATGTTAATATATTTTCTGCAATTAAACGTTTCTTTTTATTAATTGCAGCAAATACAGTAAAATTCAGATAGGTTATAAAAGGTAGCTGCTGAATTTTAATTCCAAACCAGACCAGTTTATAAAATAATGTTACTTCAACGTTTGAATTTTGTGTGAAGAGCACTTAACCTTTTGCAAACAGCCTTTTGCATGCGGTGCAACGAAGAATGGCAAATAATCCCTTGGCAAACAAGCACTCAAAATCGATGCTGATGACAATGTTGCAAATCTTCCGGTTATCCTGGCCCTTGCTGACCCTTGTTATGCAATCCTAGAGTCCGACCCCGACGAACCTGGGTCATCCTGCACGTCCATCGAACGCACCGTCAGGCCACCTTGTTATGACTGCACCGTTACGCCATTCGAAACAACGCCTTTTTCGGAAGAAGAGGGTTATAGAAAGGTCCAGCATTGGACAACGATTGACACCGCGGTGGTGTGGTGCCCGGTGGGACTGTATCTTTATCGCCGCAATCCGTCTGATGGATCGGACCGGTGTGTTACGCGAAAGCCATCGAAAAGGTCAATGAATAACCGTGGCGGCCATTAGTCGGCCCGGATCGACGGGTGTCGATGGGCGTAGGGCGTCTCCCTGTTGAGTAGTGTCCTCTTCTCGTCCAACCGGTTTGCCCTTTTTGTGCCTCCTGCGAGCGGACGACCGGGCGTCAAGTCGAGCCCCGTTGCTCAATGGCTTTCCGTTTTCGGTAAGGCACATCCGGCTCCGGTTAGTACGCTGTCAATAGCCTGTCCGGGTGCCTTCCATCGACGCGGGGTGGCGTTCGTTATTATTATTATTATTTTTTCCATCTTTTTCCGGCGTCTCGCTTCACTGGAGAAGCTTCCGTTGGCAGAACGGAACCACAAGCACCATTCCAAACGGACGATATAGGATCCCACCACGAGCGACGGTAATGGTGTTTCCTGAGCGTTTGTTCTTTTTTTCCTACTTCTTCTTCTCATTCTTCTATCAACATCTTCCAAGAAGCAATGCGATTCGTGACTTTATTCTTCTCCTTATTCCTTCACATTGATTCTGGTCATTTTTTCCCCTTGACTGCCTCCGTTCCGGTGCGTTCCTTCCTTCCTATTTTCGATATAATTTTGTCCCTATGATACTGGCGGACGGGGAGCAGGTCGTTTGGCAATGACGCAGACGAAATGGCACGCAACCGGCTACGCAACGTCGTCCATGCACGCCATCCAGGACGAGCGCGGGGCCGAATACGGAGGCATTCGTTAATAGATAGTCGATTAACATTTTTTATGACGCCCGCTATTACATTGGGCCGGTTTGTAAGAGAAAGATGGGAGGATATCGCTTTCCTCTGAAGAGTGGAAGGATCAAGCACCTGGCGAGGAGAGGCACTTTCTTGAAGGTCACGGTGGAAAGTGAACTGTACGATCAACATTATCAAGCTACATGATAAAATTTCTACAACCGTTTAAATTTGGGGAAGCCGTAAGAGTTGTGATTGTTCCATCTGAAGTTGAGAATTGTGAAAATTCGGGAAGATAAGTATTTTTTCACGGTTTCAGTTTGTGTGGAATTTTTTGAGCTATTTTTACCAGTGTCCAGAACTCTAGCCAAACAGCAGGAAAATAGCATGTTATCATGTTAACTTTTCATTCATTAGACAAGATGTATTTCTAATCTTCATCATCTTAGTTTTGCAAACCTTATTTGCATATTATTCAGCCTTAAATTGCTACATTTTCTTTACAATACTTTAATAATAGGTTCCATGTAGATCTTGTCTAGCTAAACCTCGAAGGACTGTACTACTTCGATAATCAATCACCGTCGTGTTTTTCTTCTTTTTTATTTGTTGAAAAAATCCATCCGTCAGATCTCAAGTCTCACAAACCCTTCTTTGAAGTCCACCTTAAGCAATCGTCCTTTGAATGGAATTCCCTTTTTTCTCTCGCCTCTTTTTTCCCTCAACACACATGCGCTTCCAACTCTTACATCCGCACGTCGACCCCGTCAAGGCCGATTAACATAAGTAGTACCATCTATCACCCCCGGTGGGTAACCCAACTGCTTGGTTCACTACGCAGGAAACCCGTTTTTTCGATGTCCCCGCTTTTTTTTTTTTTGCTCCATGAACTCGTCATACACACCGCACCGTTAACGTTCTCGGTGGTGTCCCAATGGCGCTCGGGGATTTGATCTCTTACCCCATCCGGCAGGAAAAACCGACCCGCTGAAGGTTCACCAGTGTCTTCATGTAACGGGGCTTTTACACGTAGTGGGAAAATTGTCGTAGCGACCGAGCATTAAAAATAGTATGAGCAAATTCTTCTTCCCGAACCCGATGCCCGAAGGAACCTTTCGAAATATTTGCTAAATTTAGATAATGACATTCTCAGTTGAAAGTACAATTTAAAATTCGAAACTGTACTTTATATCTTAATATTTATAATAATATAATAAATTTTTCTGCGAAATTCTTAGGGGTAAGTAGGGCAAGATGTACTAGTGGTAAGAAATGTAATGGCTTCCTTTTTTGTTGAACTGTCCCTTTAATAAACAAATAAAGTAATGGAATATATTCGATGAAGAATTCAAAAAAATTACAGAGAAAACTAAACATAAAGTTTGAAATCGTGTAGCATTTTGCCACCATAATGACAGTAATGCCACGTACACCTATTCGTGAAGTACCAAAACTCCCGTCTGGTGGTAAATGTGAGGCAAACTACTTAAATTTAACAAACTTGTTCGTTGATACATAGATATTCGAAACCCTCAAATGATTTATTTTCGATACAATATAGTAAAATTTTGTCTCGAAAACATTATTGTGATAAAACGGTTTTTGTTTTACTGGTGTTGGAAACATATTCAATTAAATTTTTAGCAGGATCAATTGTGTTTTGGCAATATTTCCATCTATCAATAGCGCTAGGTAAATTTGAATTGTTCTTAAAGTGCGTTCCGTTCCGTGGGCCATTTGACCTGAAGCATATTGAAATTGAACGTAGAAAATAGTTAATCGTAAATCTTTGGTTGCTAGCATTTTTTTTTTCTATTTTTATGTTATTTTTATATTTTTCAATAATAGAGCAGATATTTAAGTACCGAAATGTTGAGGTATATTTCGTGAATGGAATACGAGAAACTTTTTGTTTTTCACTCAACGAAGTGCATATTGCCTCATCCATCCTTACTTTGCTAACGCTTCGCAGTGACAACTGTCGAGGTAAGGTAAGGGAAAGTCGGTAGGCTCATAATCAATTTTCCTCGTCACGATGGGTTGTGGGCGAACCATTTTGGGCAAGGAGTTTCCGTGCAGGGCAAACAGAAGAAGAGACAACAGGCACGAGAAGAATGTACCCCAGCGATATTGCCTACTTGAAGGTGGTCGTTGGTTCAACCAGCTGAGGTCCTTTCCGGATGTCATTCATGCACGGAAGGACGGTGGATGCGAAATGGCATCCGGAACAAAACAATAAAGAAAAACAACCAAATCCCCCCCGAAACGAAGGTAAGATTAGGAATGGAATCTGCTTCATATCGGCTGCTGCTCGCACCCTGCTGTCCGGATAGGGCCAAGCTTTAGCGTCCTTTTTTCCCCATGTTTTATATATCCTTTGTGTCCAGCTTCTTTTGGCGGCGACTTGGGACGATGGGAACCGTCAAGGATAAGCAGAAGAGCAGATAGTTGATGTAGGTGAGGACTCACCGGTACCCCAACTCCACCAAGCTCCCCGGCGGCCACCCAACCAGCATTTGTCATCTTATTCAGCTAGGTCCGGCTGTGTGTTTACGGACCGCCTAGCATTCGTGTGTGGTTGTGCTTGTTTTTCATAAGTTTTACTGTGTTAAGTTAGTTTGGAAGTTGAAATTTTCAACACATCTCTTTAGTTTCCGTACGTAGGAAGTGGAGTATGGTCATCAGCGGTAGCATCGGTGATATTCTTGAAGTGCGCAGCAGTGCAACCCGAATCATTCGGCAAGCACAATGCTGGCACTTCCAAGGTATATACAAAACCTAGACAAAATGACAACATTGATGAATAGGTCATTCAATTAGAGGGTGAATAACCCCTTGATGGAGCCTTATTGGGTAGGTCTTGAGCCAGTTATTCATCGGGTGCTTCACAGTTCCTTTGCTCGTTGGGCAGCTGATCCCAGGTGGTAAAACGGAACTGCTAGTAAGCTTCCGAATGCCGCTCATTGAATTCGAAATTTTATTTATTCCATCAACCATATTGGACGCTACGGCATTATTTCTCCGTGTTTCTTCCAGACCACCCTGTGGTGCATGCAATCGCAGCACTCCATGAAGCCAGAGAACCTGGAAACGATGGGTTTGCTTGCTCTTTGTTTTGCTGTACACGTTACCAACGCTTTCTTCGCGGGCGCCTTCCCAACGAGCAAAGGAACTGTGAAGCACCCGATGAATAACTGGCTCAAGACCTACCCAATAAGGCTCCATCAAGGGGTTATTCACTCACTAATTGAATGACCTATTCATCAATGTTGTCATTTTGTCTAGGTTTTGTATATACCTTGGAAGTGCCAGCATTGTGCTTGCCGAATGATTCGGGTTGCACTGCTGCGCACTTCAAGAATATCACCGATGCTACCGCTGATGACCATACTCTACTTCCTACGTACGGAAACTAAAGAGATGTGTTGAAAATTTCAACTTCCACACTAACTTAACACAGTAAAACTTATGAAAAACAAGCACAACCACACACGAATGCTAGGCGGTCCGTAAACACACAGCCGGACCTAGCTGAATAAGATGACAAATGCTGGTTGGGCCGTAAACACACAGCCGGACCTAGCTGAATAAGATGACAAATGCTGGTTGGGTTCGATGCAAACCGTTCAACGTCTAAACATCGCCCCTATACGCTCTAGTTTTTGCTCCACCGAATCAATAGAAGAAATCCTGAACCGACGGTGGCGTACCGAGGTTCTTCGGCAGACTTTTTGGCTCGGTCAGTTTCTGCACCAGTGGTTCGTTCTGGTTATTAGTTGTACTTCCTCCGTTTTCCGTTTCCCATACAAAGGATACACGCACACGTATATTGATAGAAATGAATTCTTCTTATGGCAACCGGAAAAGGGTTTCAGCTGTTCGTTACTTAAATCTTATTCTTTGGGATTTTTTTTTCTCCATCTTTTCTTTTACCGTTTCACATCCGGATAGTGGGAGA
>KE525305.1:2238-91419 GCA_000441895.2 Anopheles sinensis | reverse complement strand
GATTTCGTGCTGCGGGGTTTTTGGTAGCACATTCGGTTTCCGGGATTCCGGTTTATTTGCCACACAAATATTTCCGCTGAATGTTCGCGGAAGCCACGATGAATGGATGAATAAATATTAGTTTATTGATTTTTTTTTTTTGTAAAAGAAAAGTTTTATGAACGTTTGCGCGTGTCTGTGCTTAATTTTATAAGTTCCCAGCCACTTGGTTTAATTAAACGAGTTTTTTCGTTTATAGTCTGTGTGTACAGTTTTTAGTTTAATTTCATCAAATTTATTAAATGTGCAAAAGGACAAAGGCAATTCATTTCCACTGTTTGGTTCATTTTATTCCTGTTTTTTTTTAATAAATAGTATTTAAATACATAACAAGTGTAATAAATTAAACTATCTAAAAAAATTAAACTATCTAAAATAAATTAAATTAACTATCTTCCTTCTGCCGCAATGGCTTGGTGTTGTTCGGTACCGCTCCACAGGTTGCCTGATGTGACCGCCGGTGAGCCTGTAGATTTGCGATGCACGAAAACGTCCGACCACAGCCGGAACACGCAAATCGCTTGATGCCCGTATGCGTACTTTGGTGCACCAGTAGTGACTCCCGGTACGGAAACGACTTTGGACAGTGCTGGCACCGGAACGGTTTCTCACCCGTATGCGAACGCTCGTGTATCTTTAGCTGTCCTTTGTGGCGAAACCGTTTCCGGCAGAAACCACACTCGTAGGGCTCCGGTAAATTCTGGTGCATCGTCTGGTGCACCTTCAGCGAGGCAAAGCTGGCGTAATTCTTCCCGCAAGATTCACACCGATAGATGGGCGACTGGCCACAGTTCGTTCGGTCGTGATCCGATAGGACGGTGCGCGACGGCACGCACTTTCCACACCGCTGGCATACGTACTTTTGTCTGCGCAACTCCTTCATGCCCTTGTGCGCGTAACGCACGTGCTGCTGGAGTCGCTCCGGATCCTGGCACTCCTTCCCGCATGTGTCACACACGAGTTGCCCTCGGTGCAGCTCGAGAGCATGCTGCCGTGCCATTTCCTTCGTTTCGAAGTATTGAGCGCAGGCGGGACATTTGTGAACGAGTTGCCCGTTGGTGCCATGTTTGAAGAGATGCGTTTTCAGTCGCGCTGCGTTGACGTACGAGCGATTGCAGTACTTGCACCGATATTGCTTTACATGAACCGTCTTTTTGGTGAACTGCAGCTTCTCGCGAGCTTGTTCCAGCTGGAAATGATGGACGCGTTCTAGGTGGCGCGCCATGAGGTATTCAGTTGTGTACTGAAGTGGACATAACTTGCAGTAGTACATGTTGGAGGACACTTCGGAGTTTTGCCGGACAGTTCTGAAACAAAAGATAAAATGTTAACGATTTTTGTTTTTTCATTCAAAGAAATACAAATTTACTTACTCAAGTTGTTCTTGAAGTTTCATATCTTGCCTTTCGATAGCCCTATATGAAAAAATAAGAAATAGATCTTAAGCTAATGTTTTGCAGAATCTTCAAACAAGCTTACATTTTATCCAATTCTTCTGCCGTTATCTGTGGCATTTCCAAATTAGGCTTTCCTTGTATGGATCGACGAGAATGTGTCTTCTGTTCCGTTGTCTCATATTCGATTGCAGAAAATTCTACCTCTGGCAGAACTTTATCGGAAGCGTTTGAAAGATTGTCTTTTGGGTCGCTTTTTTGCTCACCATCGATCTCGGCAATATTTAACTGGCTTTCGACGGTTTTTTCAATACAATCCGACGGATCTACCGTTCCTGTTTTACTGGTTATTTCATCGTCGAATGGTTCTTTATACTGTAAGTTATCTGTTTGCTTCCCTTGCTCGTCCAGTACCGAGGTTTCAGGTCGCATGGCATAGTTGATTTCATAGCCTGTGGAAGAATTTGCTTTCGACTTAAGAACCATGATCATATGCTCAGTTGAAACAAGCTTTTCTTGAGCAGTTTCTTCGAATCCGCTTATTTCTTCACTATTCGGACTGATGTTGCATTCACCGTTGCCAACGGTTTGTTCTTCGCTATCGATATTTTGTTCACAGCTATTTACATCGCGAATCACCTCAACTTGCTGAAATAGAAAAGGGATGTATCGTTGTACATTTTTCTATACTGCGTTACCTTTTTAATGAATTTTATTTCGCTTACCATTCCTTCCTCTTTGTCAATTTCTTTTAGAAAAACTTCTTGATCATCCTGATCGTCGTACTTTATAAATTCATCTAATACTTCGACCGTCTCATACTCAAGCACTATTGTTTCGCCATGCTGTACAATTTCAGCGGTATCCAATATGTATGTAGGAGTTCGCGTTGGAGATTTTGGTTCTATCGCTTCCTCACCATCGGACCCACTCTGCAAATACACCTCATCGGTATCTCTGCCCGGCGAAGTTGGTGGCAATCGATCCGGTGAAGCTGTAGCTGTATCTGGAACACTTTTCGTTTCCGTATGCTGAGCTGGTTGCAACGTTTTCAATGATTTTTTGTATTGCTTGCGGTCTGAGAGACTAGGCATTGCTAGAGAAAGAAACAAAGAAATGAGTTAACGTGTTACAGAAGTAGACGCTCGAAACATACTTCTTTTCGTTGGTCTTGGAGCCACCCTCGCCGTTGGATTGTACTCTGGCAGGCCACAGGATTTTGGCCGTAGTTTGCGATGCTTGATGAGATTGCCAACGCACGAAAACTGTGCGCCGCAGCACGAGCAGCAAAACGGTTTCACTCCCGTGTGAATCGTGGAGTGTGTTATGAGACTCTCACGATAAGAGAACGCTTTGTCACATTGCTGTAATTTGGATAAAATAGAGTTTTACAAAAATCTCTTCTACAGTAACTGCTGGGGTTATACTCACATCACATTTGTAAGGCTTCTCGCCCGTGTGAACCCGTTCGTGAACCTTCAACTGACCGCGGTTAGCGAACCGGGCACCACAAAAACCGCACAATTCTTTTTTGCCGTGCTGGTGGGTAAGTTTGTGGGTCTTGAGCGACGCATTGGTTTGATAGCGCCGGCCACAGATATCGCAACTGAATGGTTTCTCTCGGCCACAAAGTGGCTTCTTTGAGCCATCAAACTGCGCATCACAGGAAGTATCTTCTTGGAGCTGTTCCATTTTGGCGATTTTTCCTCAATATTTTCTACAGTCGCCTCATGGAGAGCATATTAACTACATTATCACGAGTCTTCGGTGATAAAACCCTTATGATTTGCTCTGGTTGTCTTGGCGGTTCTTCCGAAGAATCGCATCGCATCCTTTGAAAACATTGAAATCAGTTAAAAAATAACTTCTTTGAATCAAACACATTACCCACCATTCTAAGAGATATTCGATTAACTGCAACATTTAGCACAGCATCATTTACACACTAAGAAGAATTGTTTTTGTTCACTTTTTGGGAGTTAAAAAATTCATAACAAGGAAGCAGGATTGTTTATTTTTGTAGTTTTGTTTACAATCACCCGGTGAAAAAGATGCCCATTATATTGATGTCACTATCACTGCTCGATTCGAGCAGATTTGTTGACAAGTAATCCAAAGGTTACTACACACATATTCTTGGAGTATATAACTACCTTGAGTAGCTCCATGAGGTCCAAGTTTGAATGAAATTAAGCCAAAACCGAATCAAATTTAATCCTTAACCAGGCAAATCTTATATTAAACCTAAGTGAAACTTATTTGCTGAGAATGAGATCAAATCCTTCATAATCCGACAAGCGATTGAATCCTCCAATGCCAATGATGCCAACACTAGTCCGGCGTGGCGAGATGACACGTAAACTTACAGCTGTCAAACCTTTTGAAAAAATATTTGGAAGAAACCACAGATCGTGGTTTTGTACAAATTAAAATATCTAATTCTCTTCGCAGTTAGACCATTATCATCATGGTTCTTTTGACCAATGAAGAAGTAAGTGAGCAGCCGCTCTACGCGCATTTTTGTTTCACTAATGTTTATACTCTTTCTGTTCCATATTCTTGTTCACAGTTCCTAACGAGGCTTACTCTGCTAACACAATCGGCACGGAAAGATTCTTCCTTCACAGTTACGATCAAACGATGTTAGTTCGCTGGCCTTCGATGCCGTTTGCAACATCTCAATATTCACTTTACATGATCCTCTTTTAGATGACGGAAACGATCGACCAAAGCCTCGCGAGGGAAAGGCACCGCTACCGATACCCGCCGAATACAGTTGCCTGATCCGGGCCCGATCGCGTGCCCAGAAGCTCTCAACCGTCGTGAAGCGGGACGAGGTAGCCAAGTTTATGGAATCGTACTCGAAGGTGCTCAAGTCCAGTATGGACGGTTTGAAGAAAGTCAAAAAGGTTAAAAACAAAGCAAAGGCAGCCCAGGGATAGTGTTACGGTGCAGCGGTTCCGGAGTAAAACGAAGTGTATCAAAGTGTTCTAGTATATCCACACGGACTGTGCAATGCCGGACCCGGAGATCATAAGTGCATTTTCTTTATTCGTTTTATCGATTTCGTTTCATTTATTCCTTTCGGTTTTATCCGGAGACTTGGTTCTGTTTCTTTTTGAGCCGATCGATTGAAACACGAGCCAGGCGTTGTTTTCATGCAAGGACCCATTTTACCATCCAAGTCTCGCTAATGAACGCAGACGGATGGATTCAACATTGTAATTTTGCTGTAGACTTAAGCGTGTAATGAATTTAATATAAAAGAAACAGTGAATTCAACATTCAGCCGGTGAATATTTTGCGTGCCGATTAGATTTCGTTTTCCTGTGACTTGTTCCGCTCGAGGCGTTTGAGTTCGTTGAGTTTCTCCGCAATCTGTAGCTGAATGGTTGCCCGGTGCTTTTTCCCCTCGCCTAGTGCCTCCATCTCCTCTATCCACTGGACGCGTTCGTTAATTTCTTCAAGCACTAGAAAAGATACATAAACTTTATGACCTCCGGCCCCAAACGAAAGATCCATATGTGTGTCACTTACGTTCACTGGCTCGATCCGGTGGCACATAATCCAAACATCCTTCACTCTTGCTGCGAAGCACCTGCCGTTTACGTCCGTCGTCCGGGAACACCTTTACACCACTCATTTGTTCCTGGAGCTTAATCTTCATCTTCTCGCCCGGTTCCTTCGGCTTGTGGGGAACGTATTTCTCCACATCGAAGGCACCACTCTCGATGATGGTGGAAAGGGAACGTTTTTTAATGTTTTTCCTCGGTATAGCCATGGGAAGGAAGTTGTTATACTCCTGTTCGAACTTTGGCTCTTTCGGAACCGGCAAGGGTTCTCCATTTCGGAGATGATAGTTGATTTTGTTTCGCTGCAGGATGGTTAATTTCGCTTCTTCCATCAAAACTTTGGGATAAAAAAGACAAATTTAGAATTCAGGACGATAAAAATGAATCCTTTGAGATCGTATTACCTTTGATCAAATCCTGCGTTTCCTTCGTGTAGCGTGCTTTTGGTGTGTGGAAAAGGCCACCTTGAGCCACTCGCGCGCTCGGCCAATCCATCGCTGTACAGGGTATGTGACCCGCTTGCCGCTCCGTGATGTAATGCAAGTGTGAATCCGTGTCGTTCACTAACGAGCCCAAGGCAACCGTCATCCAAGGATAAGCGCACCAAAGTTTGATTGATTTGACAAGTTTTGTACAAAAAGAAAGCCTTCGATTGCACGAAACCACGTTTCGCGTATGGTGCAAGAGGACGAGGTAGAAAAGAAAAGAGAAACACCTGGGCAGTAATTCTTGAGCTATCAACGTTCTAGAAGGAGCACAAGTACTGCACGCAATTGCTCGCGTGAAGGCTGTAAGCAATAACAATTTATGGTCAGCCACTGATGGCTTTCAGAAACCGGCGATAAATGCAAACGTAACCCATGGCAACGGTTGCGTTTAGCTTTCTACGATTGATTGCAGGGAAGGGCAACATCAAAACAGCTGTTGCCAAAACAACGAGCGATACATACAAGCGCAAAAGTCTATGTTTTTTTTACCTAAGCTCATGAGTTTTATTTTTGCTACTTTTTATTTACACAACTTTGGGTCCACTTTCACTTAATTTCATCCGCAATTGACTTTCTTTGTCGTGGTCCGTTTCTTGAAGGGTTTCCTCTGCCTTCAGGTCAAGAATGGCTCGTACTTCATTTTTCACTTTTTGAATTTCCTTCATGCTTTTAGCAGAGATTGGTATTACAGCGTCAATCGAAAGGAGCTTCTCTGGTATAAGCTCCTGAGGGCACAATTGAAGTCCATCTAGAGAATAGTGAGATATTTTCGTTAAAAACGGTTCCCTCTTGATACTAGTAATAAGCATACCTTTTAACGAGTGGAAATATTTTTCATATTTACAAATTTCCTCTATTGCACCTTCTTTGTCCATTTTGTTGATAATCAAAGCGCACGGTTTATCGAGCAGCGTTTTGTCGTACAGCTCTAGCTCCTTGTTTAATGCATAAACTGTTTCCAGACAGTTACGTTTCTGGTGCTTTTGGCTCAACTGAAAGCCGAAGACGTCGACAATAATCAGCAGCAATCTTGTGCGTTCGACGTGCTTCAAAAACTTATGTCCCATACCAAAATTGGCATGCGCTCCCTCGATCAGCCCCGGCAAATCTGCGATCGTTATTTGTCGATAATCCTCATACTCTATCGTAGCGATTTGTGGACGTATTGTGGTAACTGAAACGAATGAGATAACGTTGAAAATATGGGCCAAGTTCACCTAGACACGCTCCTGTACTCACATGGATAAGAAGCAATCTTTGGTGAGGCATTTGAAATCGCTTTCACTAGCGTGCTCTTGCCAGCATTGGGAAAACCAACAAGCCCGACATCCGCTATCAGTTTCAAATCCAACGTAAGCGTACTTTGCTGACCAGGTTTGCCAAGGAAAGAGTTCCCCGAGCAACCGCCACTTCCGCCACCGGCGGCCAAGAATGATTTCCCTTCCTCATCTAGCTCAGCGATCGTTCCCTTTTCGGCATCTATCACACGAATCCCAACAGGAACTTCCACCTTCCTATCGGTGCCTCTTCGGCCAAGAATTCTGGCTTTGGAACTTTCCTCCCCGTTTCCGGCAACCACACGCTTGTTGGGATACTTGTAAACGACGTCGCGGAGTGATTTATCCTCTTTGGCGACAAAATAGACCGCTCCACCCTGGCCTCCCACACCGCCATACTTGGGTAACCCGTTCCCACCGTGCCCACCTTTCACGGTCAAACGGAGTGTGTCCAGGAACCGGCTTCTTAGAAAACTTCTAATTGGCTGGAAACAAAATTAAACCTAGTTAAACCGTTTGATTTTAATAGGATCCTTTAGACAAACCTTTGCCGATTTCAGAAGATAATTCTGTATAAACACCATTTTCTAGCAAATCCACATTCTATAACCCACGAGCCGGTTTATGTTTTGATCATGCTCGATTGTTTATTTACAATCAACTGACGGTTCTTTCCAAGGATACTTATGAGTACAAAAGGTGTTGCCAATTTATTTATTATGACAAAACATTCTGAGAATATGAAGATATGTTTTGTGTATTTTATCTTCGAAATTCAAAGTAGAGTTCAAACTTTCTTTTAGTTACGGATATTAGAAAATTAATCCTGGTTCTATTCAAAGAAATATCAAGGAAATTAGAAAGCGAATCAAAATTGAAATCCAATTTAAACTGCTCGAAACCATTTTGACGTTTGACTGCAACTGCTCGAAACTTACTTCTACCACAACCTGATAATCGAGTACTAATGTTTTTATTAGCTTTTATCGTTCCAATAGCGGTCGATGATTAGAATTTTCGTTAACACAAGTATAAATAGTTCTGTTGAAGAAGTGAATTTCGCTCTACATTTGCATGTCCAATCTGCAGCGTGTTATGATGAAATCAAGACTGCCACCAATGTGTCCGAATCCGCGGTTCCCGAAGCCCAAGTAAGTTGTTGCGATTCGTTTGTGCGTTGTTCTCTTCCGTGGCATTTTAATTTTCATGACCCGGTTTCCCGACCGTGGATGACCCCGCTGTACGTTGCCTAAACATTTCCCACTTTGATCTCTTCGCAGCGACCGAGGGTTTCGCCGTCAGACAGATTACAATCCGCTTATGTGGGATGAATTTTTCACCGAGAAGAAAGATGTCGAAACAAAACAGGGAAAATTCAGGGTTTATCTCACTGGTCCCTCAGAGCCCGGTGCACCGCTGCTAGTACTTCTTCATGGCGGAGGGTTTTCTGCACTGTCCTGGGCTCATTTCAGTGTAAGAAGATTTTATTGATGTTCAATAATGCATGAAATTACTTTACATTCGTTTTTTTTCTATTGTAGAGCGAGATAACCAAGTTGATCCACTGTCAGTGTTTGGCATTCGATATCCGCGGACATGGTGACACATATACCGAGGAAGAGGATGACCTTTCGGCAGAGCGACTTGCAACGTAAGTATCAAAAGTATCACCAAGAAGAAAAAAGGGCAAAAAACAGTCTATTTTTCTTTTGCTAAATTCAGGGATGTTGGCGATGTGATCCAGGCAATGTACGACGGGTCGGCACCCCCCATCATACTGATGGGACACTCGATGGGTGGTGCAATATGTGTCCATACGGCAAACATGTACGTCATCCCGTCCCTTCTCGGTGTGGTTGTGATTGATGTCGTCGAGGGAACGGCACTGGAAGCTCTGGCCAGTATGCAAAGTTTCCTACGATCCCGGCCGACCACATTCAAAAGCATCCAGCATGCCATCGAATGGTGTGTCCGCAGTGGTCAGGTTCGAAACGTTGAGTCCGCACGCGTCTCCATGCCTGGACAAATCATAAAGTAAGAGAGCAAAATTCGATAGTGTATTTAAAGATGCTTTCTAAACCGTACCTTTTTATTTTTCAGCATCGAAACGAAACAATTGGCCACCAACGAATTACCCTTGAAGCCGGAACCTTCGTCCGAGGAAAAGGTGGAATTCAAACACCCAAACGCGATAGCCGAAGATGCCGAATCAAGCAGTTCGCCTGCGACCGAAGCTCCACCCAGTGATCTCCCCTCACCGTCCAGCTCTCCCTCGGCCCTCAATCTACGAAAGTACGGCTGGCGCATCGATCTCTCCAAGTCGGAAAAGTATTGGGAGGGTTGGTTTTCGGGGCTGAGTCAGAAGTTCCTTGACGTCCCGGTTCCGAAGTTGCTCCTTCTGGCCGGCATCGACAATCTCGATCGGGCGCTTACAGTTGGCCAGATGCAGGGCAAGTTTCAGCTACAGGTGCTGGCCCGCTGTGGCCACGCAGTCCACGAGGACCGGCCGCATGAGGTGGCGGAGGTGTTGGCAACTTACTTGATAAGAAACAAATTCGCCCAACCGACCGGCGATGGGCTTCTGCTCAAGCATATGCCTGCGTGTTAGGGCCCGGAAACGGAAAATGTGTACTTAGTGTACCGTGCGCTTTATGAGGAAAATAAAATTTCTATTTATTATTTTCACACTATCAGTGATGTTTTCAAAACTTTTTAGAGAAGAAATGTTCCATTGGATAGATCATGTTTTATCATACATTTTTCGTTAATGGGAATGTTGATTCACGTAAGGTATGCATTACATTAAATGGTTCAATTAATCAAATGTCAACATTATCACAAATACCGCCGTGATGAAATACTTCCAGATTAAAATTACTCACTAACAGGTACTTGTTAGTGCGAGGGATTACTCAAGATCACGACTCGCATTTATTTGCGACCAATTACCTAACACATTAGGGGCCTGCGAGATGTCTGCGAGTTAACCGGGTAATGGATGGGTGGAATAAATTTCGCTGCTAGCATGCCAACAGGTGCTTGGTTGCTCATTCACTGAACTCAGCCAACTTGCACGAACCCGCGTGTGCATTCTTGGTAGATCAATGGGTGGCTCCCATATATGAATGTATTCAGTAGCTTAAGATCCGATGATCGCGATAACCGGATGCGGCAGCGTTCCGGATTTATGCAAAGATCCGCGCGGGCCGTTCCTACGATGAACTTTATCGCGCACACATTCGTTGTTTCACAGTGAGATAGGTTTCGTCTAGCAACTGACCACAATGTACGTGGTAAAGAGATTTGCACATTCAAGCGATCGCCCCCGGAGTAATCGCGCATCTAGATGGGCCCTCTATCCAACTGTTTGATTTATGAATGGAATACGGCACAATTACGGGAGAGTGGCGCGTGTTGACTCAGAACGGCACTTGACTACCCCCACAGCGGCATACGATTTCCCGCGAAAACCCGCTTCTTGCCGATATCAGGTGCACCTTACCTTGACACATTCCCACTTCCATTCGGAGCTCGTGGAGCGCGTGCGGCCCGTGGTGAATGTTTCCCGCGTTCTCCGATCCGATGCCGTTTGCGGCACCTGGCTGCCCTCCAGGTGGAGTTCGTTCAGTTATTAGTACGAGGCTTCTCCAGTGGAGCGCATCGTTGGGACCAGGGCAGCTCACAGCAGGGCTGGACGCTTTGTTCCGTTTCGCCCACATCATAGCCTACTCTACGGATACTCGACGACTCGTCGTTGCCTGCTGACTTCGTGGTTGGGCTTATAGGACCGTGTTATGATTGCTATAATTGGATTTGACCGCCGAGTTTCCGATTACGCGCACCCGAAGCTGTTGTCCTCTGGTCCGACGGTGAACCGACACGGTTTACTACCGATTTGCCTGCCATTCGGTGGGGCACGCAGCACCCGAGGTACGTTCGTTCGATCCAGTGGAACCGTGTAAGGCCTTCGATTCGAATGGATTTTCCTCCAGTTGACGTGGACGTGGCCTAACGGAAGCAACAGGCAAAATGTGTTAGTGTTTCAGTGTCATTCTTCCATGCCGTTCGATTTGCAATTTGCAACCTTTCTGCAATATGCTGATTCAAACACAAAGAAATAAAACTAAGTTCCCGTGTAACGAATTGAGTCTCTGCCTACTCGGTTTCCACTACTAACAGTGCCTGCGAATCATCGAAATGTGATCTAGTTTGCCCGTCATCGATTCTGATCCAAGTCCCCCGCAACGATGAGTGGTGGATTTGGTGGAGCCTGGCTTATCTAAACGGCTGGAAGTTGCATAATTGCTGCGAGTCCAGGTTCTTACCGTGGCAGAGGATATTTGCCGTCCAGGGAGAAATTGTACTGCAGTGACGTCGACATGTGTCGCACGTGAACGTGTGAAATGAACCGGTGTTGATTACTACCACCAGTGGGCTAACAGCGGCCCCCTCCATTCCAGGTGAACACGTGCCACACAGTGACCAAATCGATAGCAACTCGAGACAATATCGTTCCGGGGATCGATCTTACGGGCGACTCCACCTGGGATCATTAGTGCTTAAGATATCGTTCTTAACAGTTCGGGCGGCTCCCACGTTCGGTGCGACGCAAACAACAGCACAAACCGTTTCTTTTTTAGCGCACTAATTAAATAATCACCTACGGAGGGAGCATGCAAAGCAAGCACGTTCGAAGCATAACTACCACCGCTCATACATTTATTTAAGCTTGTCGAACAAAAAGGTGATTCCGGGAGCGAGTTCTTGGAGTGGCTCCACTAGGAATGCCGTTGCGTTGTGTTATCGACCCGCCCACGACAAACCCGCGCAAAAACTAGAACCGCGCAAAGTGTCCACCGTAAGCAGTATTAACATCGAAACGGCCCGAAACGGGGGCGATCGGTGTGCGTGGTTCGTGTTTCGAAGTGACCGGAAATAGAAAAGCGCGCGAAAACATGAACGGCAAGAAGTGCGACGGCTCGCCGAAGCCGAAAATGAAACCTACCAGTGAAGTGGTCAAGGAAGAGGAAGAGGATGCAGAAATACTGGAGAGTGAAAAAATGGTATCCGAAGTAAGTGGAGTTGTCGATTGTGTGGGGAGGTAAAAAATATTACTTTTAAAAATAGAACGATCAAAAGTACGTTAAATAAGTAGTGAACGTAAGTCGACCTTCAACGAGGACGACGACTTTATTATCACAAAGGGGAGTCAACGGTTCCCGCGAGTCGATCAACCTTTATTTAGATAAAGACAATGTAGAAAATCTGGATCTACCATAAGTACCAAAGGAGCATGCTTTCGGTCACGCGTTTTCCGCGCAACTGGTTCCTGTTTCAGAGATTGGATCGACCAAGAAGCGGTTCCGATCGGTTCTTCTGCTTCTTACCACAGCAACAAGTCCTTTCAGTCTCCCGCCCATCACAACGTTTCTCTCTTGTTTTATGGTTAATGATTTTATTTGCGCTTCCCGGTACGTCTATGCTCCGACGCAGCCTGTGCCGTTTATATGCGTACATATATCTTAATGCCCGCATGTCTTGGGCCCGAAATGGTAACACAATGGCACACTGCTCGTTGGCCAGTTGGCGGGCGAAAGTTGCCCCAGGATATGTATGTACCATACGCACGCGGTGAATGCTAATTGAATAACGATGTAAGGAAGTGACGCGTGACGGCACTTGGGGGCTTTAAAAAAGAAACATGATGCAAATTTTGTCTGATTTTGGACTGGTTAAGGTTTTATGTTCTCTTTACCTCGGGGTTTCTCCTTCGCAGTCTTTGGTGCCGGGTTTGGAGCACGAGGAAGATGGCGATTTAAAAGAAATTGTCTTTACGATGATTTTAATAACAGTGCGATGTATCTCTTTTGTTTGATTTTAGCTTGAAATAAACATGTTATGTTATGAATAAATTTTCATAAAAATGAAAATTGTAATTACTACTCAAATTATTGCAAGCATGTTACTTTATTAATTCTTTTAATTTTCACCTCTGTTTCATTGTAAATAAGGTTCCCTGTTTTGGTTCCTCATTCCACGACTCATGTCAAGAATGAGCGTTACTTACATCATGTATTAATTTTAAAATACCCTTTATACGCAATTAGGATTTTAAATTAAGGCCACCATGGTATTAGCTTCCTCGTCATGCCATGGCTTATCCATCACCGTGCCACACACTTTCCAACTGAAACAAATCCAATATACCGCGAAAATGGTCGTTTGTTCTACAAATCTTAACCATAACACCACCCACCGAACGCCGCCCGGTTTATCCCGGAAGGGCATCAGCTTAAACGGGGATAAACCTCACCCTCTTCGGGAGCGCGGTTCCCTTATGGCGGAACAGAGACATGCAGGAACAAAATGCACGCTACATGCGGCGGTGACTGGCTTTCTCGGTTGGTTAGCTTCGGCCGCGAGGTTGCATAATGTGGTTAGAACATTCGCAAACCCCCAGAAGGTAGAATGGAGAAGAAGGAAAAACAAATGTGACAACATGTGCAGGAGAATACGGTCACCGATGAAAGAGTGGCACCACAAATGGCAACTAATCCGTTTACTAGAGTCAATTACAAACATTCATTCGGCTGGAACAGGAATAGGTCGCGGGTGTCTTACGGGTGCAGGATGGGAAGCAAAGGTTCGCCCTGGTAATACCTTCGCGGTACTTATCCTTCATTGGTTTATAATGGCATCGTTTAGAATTAAATTTCCCGAACAACAAAACAAGCCACTCCGGACGTCATCGAAACCACTCTACCTGCCTCGTTCGCAGGAACCCTTCGATCTGGACGAACTCCTGCCGGTGATTGGAGAGTTTGGCCGGTACCAGAAGCTACTTCTGTGGTTAATCTGCCTGCCAGCCTGCATACCGTGCGGGTTTTGTGCCTTCAATCAACTGTTCATGACGGACGTTCCCGAGCAGTACTGGTGTCGGGTGCCGGAGCTGGAAAATTTCACCGCCGACGAGCGGAAAATGTACGCCATCCCTATGATAGAGGTAAGCCTCGTGGGGGGATGGAGATGGGAAGCACACGGGATCGGGGACTTACCGGATGAACTGATCGACCTTCGTTTGATCTTCTTTTCAGAACGATGGCGTGGAAAGTTACAGCAAGTGCTCTCGGTACGCAGTGGACTGGAAAGAGATACTGAATTACAGTGACGTCGACGATGGATTCGCACCGAACAGCTCGTGGCCTACGGAACCGTGCCTCGATGGGTGGGAGTACAACAAGACCGTGGTGCAGTCATCGATAGTGATCGACGTACGTATGCAGAGAGAGGGAGTGTCAATTGACCACATGATTGGGTTTNTGAAATTGGACATTTGTTGGTAATACCCATTAGCCATTCGTTACAACGGATAGTAACACCACTCTAGTATGCCAAACAGGCTCATTAATATTCATCCTAGACTGGAAACTTTTCTCTAGAGGAGTCCAATATTATTCATCCAAAGAATTCAGTCCAAGTCATCGGATTCGATAGCTTCGAAAGAGACAAATGGCACGTGTTGTTGTGGGGATTTCTGATCAAGACTCGACTCGCCTATTGCCAACAGGTTCTAATCGCTGTTTTCCCCCCCTTCAGTTCAACCTAGTCTGTGACTATGACATCTATCCAACGCTCGGTCTGGTGGCCCTCAACACCGGAGGACCGGTCGGTGTTTATCTGTTCGGGTTGCTAAATGATCGTACCGGGCGTCGGATATCGTACTTCTCCTGCCTGGCAACGCTGCTCCTCGGAAGCTTCATCACGGCGGCCAGCACCAGCTTCTGGATGTGGGCCTTCAGTCGGGTCATTGTCGGACTGACCATACCGGCCGTCTACCAGATACCGTTCATCATCGCCCTCGAACTGGTTGGTCCGAACTATCGATCGTTCGTCACCGTTATGACCTGCACGTTCTACACCTTCGGCATCATGATGCTGGCCGGCGTAACGTATCTGATACGGGATTGGGTCGAGCTAACGCTCTACACCTCCGTACCGTTCTTACTGTACTTCCTGTACCTGCTCGTGATGCCTGAGTCACCACGCTGGTTGTTGATGAAGGGCAAACTGGAGGAGGCACTTCAGATACTGGAAACGATGGCGCGTGTCAATGGGAAGCAACTGCCGGACAGCTTCCGGAAGCGCTTGCAACAGCGTGTTTTGGCCGAGAAGAGCCGTACGACGAAGCGCACGGAAACGTCGATCGGTGCGTTCGATCTTTGCAAGACACCCAACATGAGACTGAAGACCATCCTGATCACACTAAACTGGTTCGCCAACGAGACGGTCTACCTGGGGCTTAGCTACTACGGGCCTTCGCTGGGTGAAAATCAGTACCTTAGCTTTTTCCTGTCCTCGCTGGTGGAGATCCCGAGCTACATCATCTGCTGGATCATTATGGACCGTTGGGGACGCCGGTGGCCGATGTGTTTGCTGATGATACTAAGGTAGTCCACTTATCGATCTCTCTACGAAGACTTTATTCTAATAACTCTTTTATTCTTGTTAGTGGAATAAGTTGCATCGTTACCGTGGTCCTCTCGGAGGACGCCGTTACGGAAACGCTCATTCTGTATCTTCTGTCAAAGTCCATGATTTCCGCCTCATTCCTCATCATCTATCCGTTCGCTGGGGAACTTTATCCGACGCAGGTGCGAGGTGTCGGTATCGGAACTTCAAGCTACATTGGAGGACTCGGTTTGATCGTCATTCCTTTCATCACTTACCTGGTGAGAATTTTCGCTTCCTTCCTTATCGAAAAACCTTAACCCAACTCATTATTCCTGCTTCCCCAGGGCAAGGATAACCTACGTCTTCCACTCGTCATCATGGGCTGCGTATCGGTTCTCGGTGGATTCACCGGGCTGCGACTACCGGAAACGCTGCACCACCGACTACCCCAAACGCTCGAGGAAGGCGAACTGTTCGGACAGGATTGGACCTTTGACGAGTGCTTCCGGTGTATCCCGATCAAGAAGTCACCGGTCGGTTCGTACGAGAACCTATCGCACGACCCCTCGGATACGGCGCTCGAGCTGAACGCCGCCGTACCGATTAACGCCAGCACGTACGCTACCGGATCCGGGTCCTGTTCGACCGAACGGACACCCCTAGAGATCGCTCGGATACGCCGCCAGTCGATGAAGCGGCTCGTCCGCCAGGCCAGCACCATGGACACGCAGAAGACGAAAGACGGCGCCATGCAGTTGACGTATTGGTTTTAAGAAGCTGTTCGGCGAGTAACAGTCTCTTTTAACCACACATGTTTGAAGTTTGTGATATAATCTTACACATTAAAACACGTTTAAAGTATTCGGATATTCATTACAGTGATGTCATCTCTTGTCCCAAAACAATGGGCAACCATTCTAGACCAGCGATTAAAAATGAGGAAAAAAAACATCCACAAAAGACTTCAAAGACACTGTTGTATTTTTTGTATTAACAATAAAGAAATACGTATATGTATATTTTCGAGATTTTCTCTGTTTTTTTTTCATGGGATTTGTATGTTGCTGCTGATGCGCATAGTGTATATATATATATATATATATATCGATCATTATATACTCATCATTGTTTTTTTTCTCCTTCCTAGCTGTATGTGTCGAGGGGCTCGCAAACGTTTTAAGAGTTCTTCAGATGCTGCAAGGGTACTCTGGCAACACACTTGTCTTATTCATGGAAATCTGTTCTCTGTTACAATGTTGCTCTACGTCGAGATGGTTGCATGCCGACATGGAGTTGCTCTATTCGGTAAAACATTCGTGCCATATGTAGTTCTTGTTTTCATGGTCCGAAGCCGCAATTTTGGTTGCTCTGATGTTAATATAGCGATCGTTTATCTTCTATCGTTCTTTTTAATGGCATTTGTATGTTTATGTGGGCTTGGTTTGATAAATCTTTCTTAGTGTATGTTTTTTTTATCATCTATTTATTTTTGTTTTCACTTGTCGTTCATATTACCATCGGGACTTTCTATTTCGTGTGCGGAAGTTTAAATATCGGACATTCTTAATCGCTTCCTCTCTCATCCAGTGAATGCATCTGTAAGGTCTTTTTCTGTTTATGTGTGTTCTTGTTTGGTTTCATACTGTGTTTGTTCATATAAATCTGACATTAACATTGAATATATTTCATTATAGTTCGTTTCTCATTTGCGTCATCTTTTTTTGTCATATTTGTATCTCTTATAATGTGCCTGCATGCCCTTCTTCCTCATTTATGCCACCTACAGCGTCCATGTTTGATTTAAATAACGTTTTACATTCAGTTTCAAAACTATACCAGTTGTAAAGTAAAACTTACGCGCTACGGGTTCTTAGTTAGTAAATCGTTTGTTTTGTGTGTAGTTGTTGTTTTTGTTTGTATTCATATGTATAAAGAAAGTTCACTTGTCTCCAGCTACCAAAGGGTGGTTTAAAGATCGCCCGTCAGCATGCCGAACTCTTATTTTTTTTTTTTGTATCTGTTCAAGCCATTATCAGAGTGTAAACTACCGCCCGTAACGAACGGTAAGGGTGTACAAATAAATCCAGCACATCATTGGCGATGATGAATGGGAGGCTTTCATTTAGTTCAGGATATGTTTCGAAATCGTTTATCATAGTTTGATCGTATGTGGTTTTGTTGAGTCGATGTTGGTTCCTACTGCCTTTAGTATCTCTCCACGCCGGCGAAATGGCGAAGCACGAAATCATCTTGCTACACTAATAGGATGCTCTCCGCTTCCGCTTCCGCAACCCAGACGGACTCCCGGGGGAGGGGGTTTCGGTTCCTATGTATTCTAAGTTTGTACTAAAAACCAAGATTAGCCTATCTAATAAGTTACTAAGCAACACAAGGAGTACGATCGCGACGGAACAGGATGGTGCAAACGACGACACACAGTTTTGTCTCTTATGGCTAGCGATAGGTGTTACTGGATATAGTGGTTGTCTGATCATCTGAAGACTGGTTTGGTTGAAGGGTGATTGTTAAGGGAGGGGGATTTGTTTGTGGATCAACTGTTTTCGGTCTGACACACACGACACTGATTGGAAAGTTTAGCATTAAAATCTGATACTCTAAAATGTTTGTATTCATCGTTGGTATGTTGGTTATCCTTCTGAATGCAGCACGTTGTTTCTTCTGTAATCCTAATGTGTGATTAGCATTGGGTTAGCCGAAGGAGTTTGTCTCCTCAAACGAGTACATGATTAAGGACGGAAGTCGAATGGTTTGTGTCTTGTCTGCCACAAACCAGCTGTACCATCTTCTCCCATCTGTTGTTGTATTTAAATGGATACTTTTTTTTCCCCTCAATTCAACTGCCACTGAATCAAGCAATGATAAAATTTGTGTAGAAATGTAAAAAAACCGACTTCAACCGTTGATTTTATTTTTTTGTATGGCTTGGCGATCAATCGATCGCTGAGGTAATACAGCAAAGGCAATAAACTGTATTCAATGCTGGTTGGAAATAACCGATCTAAAGTCCAATGAAATGTTCCTATTTGCAATTCGTTAAAGATTTCGTAAAATTTAAGGCATATTAAGGTTGTTGACGGTGAAAATGTTGAACATAAAACAAACCTATAGAAGCGCGCTAATGTAAGAAAGAAGCGAAAATTTGAGAGTTTTATCAATAATATCACATGTGGTGCCAAAAAGTAATAGAAAAGTAAGTTCTGATCATGAATCGAATTGTGCTCAAAAATGTTACACATATAGGAAGGGGACCGGCGTGCTAGGGTTTCCCTGGTAAAATGGGTATTATCGAAAAATATGTGTAAATTTCGTCTTGGTATGTTCTCCAAAATGTTTATGTTCCTGTGTTATCCATGGTGGCGAAGAATTTTATTCTTGCCACCGATTTTTAAGAATACGTCATATTATTCACAATTAATGTATATCCACTAAGAAGAAAATTTGGTTCCCATCTTGTTTTCGTTTTCTTTGTTGTTGTGTGTTTATATGTATTTGAATACACCACGCCGGTTGCATCAACCGACCGTCATCACGTCGATCTAGTAAGGGAGTATAAGTAAATAGTTTCGATGCCCTTTTATATCTTAAAATTTTGCAGGTTTTCTTCGATCATGCTTGGTTGAAAATAGTAGCTCGGTAAAATATTTTGCTCTCCTCCGTAGCGTCGCTTGCAGCCGAGTCTTCCGTGTAGTCTTTTAAGAAGTCTTTTTTCGTGGGTTAGCTTTTACTCTTTCCTTCAATTTGTTCACTTTAACTACAAGGCATTCATTTTTCTTCATTTCGTTTTATGTTGAACTATCATAATCATTTGTTTTTGTTTTCTTTGCAGTAAATGTTTGCTCCAGCTTTTCTCTTAAATTTGTTTTAAAACATATGTTTGTAATGTTCACCTTTGCCGGCTACACTCTAGCCAATCTTGTCTAGCTGTGTTTACTTTTGAGAATTTCGAAATGTCTTGCTTCAGGTGAGGAATAAATGGAGAAAATGGCACATTCAGGTCTCTGCGGTGTGTCATTTTTTAATGTTTTCTATTAGCGAATAAATCCTTTGCGATGGCGTCGGGTATGAAAGATTCATCCTGTAAGGTTTTTTATCCATCCTCGAAATTATGCGCTTTGTATCTATCAGGTATTTTTTGTATGCTTTGAAGGGTATTGATTTTATAGTGCATACCTCCATGCAACTGCGTTCTGGTTTGAAGACAAAGGCTGTCATTTTACTAGCTTATAAGGCTGCTGCTACCAGACACCTGGAGGGGTGGGTTGATAAATATGATATTTTCTTATGTAGTGCAGAATTATTAATGGATAGGCACAAGTGAACTGGATTACATTTTCATCATTGAAACGAAATTAATAAAAGAACCACCGGAATACGCCGCGGGGGAAGTTTTTGTGTCAATTTTCTAATGACTGCGATCAGAAGAGAAGAAATGCTTTAAGAACAGGCTGTTCGATCGACACATGAAATGATACAAGAGCATCTGCCATCCTCGTGGCATAAAAATTCTACGCGTCCAAAAAAAGAATCATCCAACCACTACCGTAGCGCTAAGCTTCACCTAATCAAATGTATGTACAATGGAGGGTAGTAAAACAAATTCATAAAACTAATTAAACAAAACACTCGTCAACTAAATATCGTTTCGAATCTAACAAACACGGGGAAAGTAAGGAAGAAATTATCCTAATGCAATACCAAACGTACACACAAAATGAAGAAAAAAATATCATCAATAACAACGTAAAATTCAATGGCAAGCTCTGGTAACGTAATTCTTGTAATAGCATGCTATACGATCGACACTAAACTAAGGGACGCTCGGTCAGACGAGTTGTAGAATCCTTTACGGCTACGGACAGGGTCCAGAAGGTAGTGTTCTGGTGCGCTTTAGCTTTCCTTTCTTTCCACACCAAAAAGGGAACAATACATGCTATCGATATAGACGCCTCTCGTTCCTGTGCGATCCGGTTCGACATGATTATGTTTACTTACATCTAAACTTCTCCGTTTGCTCCTTTTTCATTTACATTTGTGAATCGATTTGTGCGATAATATCCATCCTTTCGCATTGGTACAGGCATAAGTAATGCAGCGTCTGGTGCGGCACGACATGAAGCATAATTTCGGGAGAGATTCACTACATCATAATGGCTGTTCATTTGTTTCTCTCCGGAACTTGTCCCTCCTCGTCGTCACACCACACTTTCTATGCCTCTTAACCAGGTTGTGTGCAGGGAAAGGTTCGCTTCTTTTCCGCTACAATTAAAATTATAAGACTAGCATAAAAGTATCGCAATAATGTTCTCGAGATTATGTTTTTTCACTTGTTTTCCATTTCCGTACGGTATGTGGCATTCGCGATGGGTTGATTTCTTAACATATTTTCAGATAATGCTGCTCCAACCTTAGGGAAAACCACCTTTTGCAAATCGTTTTCGGGACCGGTTAGAACAATGTTTGCTGTTTACTGTTTTGTACTACTAAGTTTCTATGTTGTATTTTTTTTTTCATATTTCTGTGTGGTTCGTGATCGCTGTCTGTTTATCGTTTACTTTTATTTTATTTTTTATTTTAAATCATTGGCTCCACTTTGTAATCGCTGAGTACGATGAGCTCACACAGGTGGGGTTATCGGAATTATTTAATAATTTATAAAAATTTAAAATGCATACGTGCACTCACTCCAGCGCAACCATTATGCAAATTTCACCCAAACGAAACGATCAGTCATAGGACAATGTTCCAAAACAGGGCTCAAAAATATTGCCGGCAAACCGACGAGGAAAATTGTGCCGAAATTGATTTATTTTCATCACACTTCAACCCTTCAACCGATCGCCGATCTGGTTTCAAAAATGCATTCCAACGATCACGTGACTACCATCAAAGCATGGCCTCCGTTTGCTTATGGTGAAGAAAGAAGAAGTACAAAAAAATTAAAGATATAAACGCTCCCAACTTTCCCTGATCATGAAGAAGAGAAAAAAAAATCGCAACCAGTTCAACAGAATCCAAATGCATTCATTAAAAAAAAATCTCCATCGGAACCACTAAAGGAAAATACTGGTTGCGGTCAATAAATTATCTGCAGCGTTTTGTAACCAACAGTCGGACAATCTACATTTATAATCACCACACGCATGATAATGACGCGCGCACCGCTTCGGCAGGAAGAAGCGTAGCGCTTGGGGGCTTAAAAATCTTGCCCGCCTGATGAGGAGGTCGCCAATGGGTCGATGAAAAAGGTGAATACAACAACTAAAAAATAAGTAATAAGGAAACTGCACAGATCAACGAAATGACCAAACGAAAGCCCTGCCAAACTGAGGCAGTTTTTGCCACCTTTTCCAGACCTCCCCCCGTTCCCCGGATTCGCCCCATGAATGTTGATGCATAATTCATGGAGCCTGAAAAAGCCCACCGCTCCTCACGTACTCCTTGGCCGTTTGAGCTGCGGAAAATGAGTAAGCTTCCACTGGGAGCCACTGACCAGCATCATACAGGTTGAGTGTTGTATTTTTATGTTAAGTCGGGAAAAAGTACAAAGAAAAAAAAACTTCCTGGCACCAAACTCCTAGGACAAGTAGAAAGATGGAGACCGTCGCCTTAAAGACACAATGCGACGACATTTTGGGGCGCAAAACCGGTGTCAAGGCGGTTAGGTGAAAATCGGAAACCCATCAATATAATCGCACTTTAATTGCAATTCATTTAAAACAATCAAGCGCCAAAGTGCCGACACCGCGTGTCCGATTCGCCCGGCTTAAAGCGGCCGCTCAAGGGGCGGGTTTTATAGGAAAAGAAATGGCTAAAAATGATGAAAAATTGTCCCATAACTCATCGGCCCCGCAGATTCCGGTGTGTAGGCTCATCGGCCCAGCAGGAAGCCAACAACTTCTTAATGCAAACGATGAGTGGACAACAAGAGAGAAAAACAAAGTGGCGAGTTTGAGTTTCTTGTTATCTGGTAGTGTGTATACATGCTTGATTCAATGTAATATGGGCTTTTTCTCCATGTTTGTTTTTGTGTTTCGTCTTGGGCCACTTTAAACCTACCGAACGTACGCCAGTCCCACGTACACACGCTTACACACACACACACGCACACAAACAACACGAACAAATAACGACCTCTAATCTCACACACAAATACACGCAATTATCACTTAAAAGTATGTCTCTTAACGTACTAACTTTATCGCTTTGCGTTGCCTTACTCCCTTTAAAAAGGTGGACTGCTGCTCGAGGAGTAGTACTAGTAGTAGTAGTTGTTGTAGTAGGTGGTACATCCGGCCACACACACTGAACGTGAACTGAAGCTGAAGTCTTTTTTGCACTAAGTTGCTAGGCATTCGCATGTCTTTTCCGATCGCTCCTTCCGGGAGCCGGGTGCGCTGTCCGGAGGCAGCTTGTCTTTTGAGTCAGAGGGTGGCGCTATCTGGCCGCTATCTAGCCAGGCTAGAGTGGGGCGCCTAGAAGGGTAAGCTGGCGAGAAACATCTTCTCGATCAGTGGCGGTGCGGGCACGAGATCCTCCAGCTTGAGATAGAATATCCGCTGCAGCCCCTGCACGCTGAGGGAGCGCAGTTCCGGCAGCTTTCCGAGCAGCCGGCTGAAGTAGTGCGGTTTGCGCTGCGCCTCCGAGTTGTACGTGACGTGATCGCGCAAGCTGCCGATGATCTTCATCTGTAGCTGTTCGACTTTCTTCGGCTCCCGCAGTCCGTGGCGTTCTGTTGATGGAGTGAATCGGGGGGAGGGTGGGAAAGTAAGGGAAGAATATTGAGTTAATGTATTCAAATGTAAGATGGTTTAGTAAGTATTCCTAATCCTAGCAACTAGCAACTCCCTCAAATCTCAAGCTAATAAACCCTCCCGGTAACCGAAACAGGTTCATGTACCGCTTCGTGCCATCGGGCGCCACACTTCGAGCTCTAGCACGTTCCAAAACGGTGGTGTTTGGTGGAATATTAATTACACTTGTCACGGCCCAGAGGCGTGGTAATTAATTCCATGCTAATAGAGCGCTAATAAGCGGGATATTGCGGGATCTGAAAACGGACCACGGTAGTTCTCCCGTCCGCCTTCATGGAAGCAGTGCTGGCGATCGTTTTTTGTGTAGGTGTAAGCAGATGTTGCAATGGGGCAATTAATTGTTTTCCTATAGAAGTTATACCCTCTTTCTGGACCGATGACTAATGGGTACTTGGACTTGAGGAAGTAGAATCTTATGTAACGTACAAGCTACGAGAATGGAAGATTTACTACATCTCGATCTGTCAGCATGATTTATGAACCAGAGTGACATCTGAACTACCGACAGAGTAGGAAAAAACGGTGTCGCAATATCCCGAAAAGCGACTTGGCCCAAACGTTTGGAATTCCCGAACCGTGAACGTACCTGTAACCAGCGTGAGCGCACAGAGGCAGGCGAAGGCGGAGATGTCGATCTGCATCGTGTGCAGGCTCTTGCTGAACTCGAGGATCGCGTTCAGCCAGTCGCCGAAGGACCGCAGGCACTGGTGGCGGTGCAGGACGATCCCGTTGCAGAAGGTCATCTTGGTGTCGTCGATCCGGGCGCGGTACGACAGTCGCAGCACGAACAGCTCCAGTGAGGCGGACTGAAACAGCAGCTCCTGATCCTCGACGCTGAGATCGTTGTAGCCGGGCAGCTTGTCGGCGAAGTGCTTGATCACGTCCACCGAGGTGGTGAGCAGGTTGTAGAACTGCTGCACCTTCTCCGCCTCGGAGATGAGCGGCTCGTTCTGGCCCGGCTCCAGGTACTGGCTGTAGTCGAGGCTGGCCAGATCGGGCGTCGTATCGACGTGCGCACGCACGAGCGCCGTGATCATCGAGACGGGCGGGCTCGGTGGGGACTCCTGCGGAGACTTCGGCTTCGACGGTAGCCGCCCGCGACGGCCCTTGAGCGAATCGGTACGCACCACCTCCTTCACCATGCCGACGGCGAGACATTTCTGGAAGCGACAGAACTGGCACCGGTTTCGGCGCCGCTTGTCCACCGGGCACGCCTTGTCCGCCAGGCAGACGTACTTCGAGCCCTTCTGGACGGTGCGCTTGAAGAATCCCTTACAACCCTCGCAGGTGCGTACACCGTAGTGCTGGCAGGCGGCCGTATCGCCACAAACAGCGCACAGCTGCGATGCACTCTGGGCTGTTGGAGTGACTCTTGGTACCGGTGCTACCGGCCCCGGTGTCGGTGGACCACCGCCACCACCACTGCCAACAACCACACCAGAGGACGCTGTTGCTCCAGCAGCCGCCGCTGCCGCCGCTGCCAGCAACCGCCGCTACCTCATTGTTGTTAATCGTGTTCGGATTGTTGTTGTTCATGTAGCCCGGCGAGCTGGAAGCCGAACTGGAGGCGCTCGGAAGCGCCGAGTACTTGGTGTAGATGGCAATCCGGGGTGGCTTCGGGCTCTCGCTGCTGGACGTTGACTCCGAGCGCTGAACCGGCAGCGACGATCGTCGATGGCAAGTGGTGGCCACATTCAGTTCGGCCACGGTCGGAAATGGTGGCAGTGAGTACGTATCCTGCGTCGTAACCTGTCCACCGTAATTCTGCACACAACCAAAGAATATGAGGATACGATCGTGAGGATATGAATTTATTATCGATCTCTAAGATATGACTTACCGCAGGATGTTGCTCGTAAGATGGCGAATAGAAGCTTCCCCCGGTTGCACCTGCTTGAGGCCCCGGGGTGGGATTGTTATACTGGGTAATTCCACCACCACCACCGCCACCTCCACCCGGTCCACCCGAGTGAGGAGACAGTTCGTAGTGACCCTGGTGGAGCCCGGTGGCAACACCGATCGTGCCGACGCCACCTCCAACTCCACCGTGATGATGATGGTGATGAGGATTGTGATGCTGATGGCCATGCCCGTAGACGTTGCCATGGTGTGCGTACGCTGCCGTCACGGCTTGATGGTGGTGCGGTGAAGTGGCCATCTTGAAGCAGTCGTCGTCCATCTTCAGCCCGTAGCTGGCGAGCTGGTTGTACTTGATCGGGTACGTCTCCTGGAAGCTCGGCAGCCCGGCACTCGCCGCGCTACCTCCCCCTACGAGCTGCTGCCCGGATGGGTCGGGACACTGGACCTGCAGGGACGGAATCTGTTGTTGTTGTTGCTGGTGCTGCTGCTGTTGTTGTTGTTGTTGTTGCTGGGCTGCGGTCGCTTGCACGAGTGCTTGCGGAATGCGAGCACTGCTAGCCAACACCGGGTCACTGCTGGAACGAAGCGACAGCAGTCCGAGCTCCTCGGTGGAGGACGACTCGAAGAGTAGATCGGTGTCGGGCGGTTCGGTGGTCGGAGCGCGCGTTGATGGTCCGGCACTGAACGGGCTCGGCAGTTCCTCCTTGTAGCTCGCCTTCAGTATTGCCGTCGGGATGCTGTCGCTCGAGCCGCCGAAGGTGGACGGAGTGTCCTCGAGCCCCACGAGCGTGTCGCTGGAGCTGTTGGAATGTTGCGTCTGGTCCGCTAGGTACGACTCGGGCACGATCGCTTCAGCTGGCGTGTGCTGTTGAGGCGTGCAGCTGAACAGCTCCACGAACTTGTCGAGTCCGGAGGCGAGCTGCTGCTGCTGCTGCTCCTGCTGCAGATGATGTTGATGCTGCTGATGATGGGTTGGCTGGGAATGTCCAAACCCCAACTGGGGATGTTGAGCGTGATGTAGATGTTGTTGTTGCTGCTGGTGCTGCTGCTGCTGCTGCTGGTGCTGGTGCTGCTGTTGCGGCTGCGTTTGCGGCAGATGATAGGACTGCTCCTGATGATGGCTCTGCGATTGTGACAGTAAATAATCAAATGAAGAAACGGAACTAAAAGATGATGCCTGCGCACAGCGTCGTGTATGTATGATCGATTGCGATGTCACGCATGAAAGAGAGCAAGCGCAATGTAGAGCATAAGAAAAAAGAGATGTAAAAAGAACGAGAGAGGGAGACATGGAGAGAGAGAAATGGGTTAATAATTAATTTAAAAAAAAATGGAAGCCACTCCGGGTAGGGTGGAAATGTGCAGAAGCGTATTTTGTGTTTAGTCTTTTTCCTATCTTCTCCCCCATATTTGCTTCCATGTGGTTCCGCATGGAAAACCCGGGCCGCCCGGGTGAAAATGGAAAAGGCGTGGCTTGGGTGGCGCAATCGCGATGTTTCACGCTACGACAGAGCCGAACAAAAGCCCCCGTCGGGTTTTGGCGAAGCGAAATTAAGCTCTCGTTTTCTCACCCCCGGTTTTCCACGCCAATGAATTTTAAAATCTCCACCCCAAACCTACACACCGCTATCGCCAGACACGGGTCCATTTTTAATGGCCAAATCCTTGGGTGTGCGGTTTGGAGGAAAATTGCCGTATCGACATTTTGGTCGGTGGCTCGTTTCGGCTCGTTGCTTTTGCTTCATGAGTACTCCATGAGCCTAGCACTAGCCATGATGATGATGAAAATACCAAAAGTCAGAACCCTTCGTTGGAGTGGAATACACCTTACCGAGGATGAGCCAAGGATATTGGGTAAGGAGCATGAACAGTTTTTGCTCCATGCCTTGATAAAAAATTTACGGCATCAATTGCGAAACTCAGCCAACGGTTGGTGAACAGCAAATTGATGTTTTCGTTGGTGAAGTAGACCGTCTAAGTGTGAATTATTGATTCGAAATTGCAAAGTGGCGTATTAAGGTGCAAAAAGCTGAGAAAACCTGGCAGAATAGCCGGTTTGAACGCGATAAGTTCTCAATAATCAGTGTAATGAAATTTAATCAGTAACACCGATTTTAGTAATACTACTGAATCAATACTACATCGAGAGTTAGGTATCTGCAATATTTTTCATGTTAACTCTCAGCTCTTCTCATCACTTTCATCTGATGTATGCGACACTTTCACGTTCACTTCCTAACGATACTCTTGAGCCTCGATCGAAAAATCGATCAATTGGTTAATTGCTTGGTGAAGTGCTCGTTCCGGGCTAGCTTTCGACCTGATTTCCCGTGCCGGAGGAAACAACCCACTATCAATCGACCTCTCCCAACCTGAGGTCGAGTGCTGGGAAAGCAGACGACACTTTCCAGGGCACGGTTTGCGATGCGTCGATTTTCCCAGGCATCGAATGATGTTTGATCACCCACGCGCAATTTTTAACGTTCAAATGATCAGGCGCGGGTTTAAGGGTCGGAAAGAATGGGAGAAAAAACCCGGGGTCCGAGAAGATACACTAACCGACGTGGAAATTGATCTTCTTCGATTAAAAATGTGCCCCATCATTCGGGCGATCGGGCGGTGGGAAGCATCTTCCCGGGACTCGAGCTTTCACTTTTTTTCCCCTGTGATTTCGTGGTTCCGTGATATCAAATTTCCGATGTACAGATTTGTGCGAATGGTTGCGTTCCACTTTTCCTGTTTGTCGTCGAACTGGGAAACCGTGTTTTGGAGAAAGTGAAACAATTAAAATTTCATGTTACAATTCATTGATTTTCGATGAGTATTTAAAGAAAATGTTTCATAAAATAAACAGATAACAAACGGGATGTTCTAGGCCATTTTAACATTTCTATGTCGTTAAGTTTGCATAAGCTGCATCGTAAACCTTGAATACTTGGCGGTTTATCCATGATTTTCTCACGATGCATCTTCCTTCGGTGCGCGATCTGGCGATCAAAAGGATCAGTTTTTATCGGCAGACAGCGATCGTGGAAAGTAGAACTCAAAGAAACAAACAAACACCGAGGGGGAGAGAATAAAAAGGGGAAATAATCGAACCCTCCACCCCGGGGCAAACGGTAATCGAACCATAAAACCCCGACGCGGGACAGCTGGAAGCGGTGAGCGAACAAAAAGAACATTTCTCCTTTCCAATATTCCGCGGCCAGGGCCAGCCCGTTTGGCGTTATCTGATTATATTAAATTTGAATCCGTGACAAAGCCGGCAAAACAAACGTACGAAAGCGCTTCAGCATCTGCCACGTTCGGTAATAGGGAATACCGTTGGGTATGAATAGAATAGAAGAAAAACTAAAGCAAACACACAAACACCAGACGCGGAAAATCATTGACTCCGAAAGGCAAAGCCAGCGGGTGGTAAGATGCAATCGCGCCAAGGTATCGGTAACGGACGCAACCCCTAAACATTGTGTGGCGCATCGCGATCGTGAACCCGTCCCGGATGGACTCGTTTGGCGACAACACGAGGGAAGTCGTGTGCAAAGTATATAAAAATCAACAATAGAAAAAAAAATGTGACAGTAAAACAGGGCCCAAAGAAGATGATAGTGTATATTTGAATACCATAGGATGCAAAAATCAGTGAAAGTCGTGGTGCAAACTTACTGTTTTCTGGAGCACATCCAATCCGCATCGTTTATCAAAGTTTTTAACAACGTAAACCTTTCAAAACAACGAACACAAAATTAGCATTTGAACATTTTCTCACCACACAGCAGCGGACCAGCGATTATGAAAACGACTGCCAAATAAATCGTTGAACGTTCATTAATCTCTCCCGAGGCATGTCCACCGTGCGCGCTGGCCACGATGGAATCTACACGCCGATTAATCTTTCCATGGGGTCCCCGGCGCAAAACAAAACTTTACGGAGGGTAAAACGCAACCTAACGGTAGTCATTGGGGCTTATCGAACACGATCGGCGCAAAATATGTGTACTTTAATGGCGTTCCATTGCGCATACTGCTCATTCTTAGCCGAGCCGACCCGACGAGGAGGAGGCGCCTATCTAACCTGACCAGGGTCGAGGCAAAAAGGGTTCTACCCCTGAAGTCGTGGTTCTCACCTGATGCAAGGCGTTCGCGTGTAGCGTATATGTTCGTTAGGCGCAAGGCGTGCAGCGACACCGAAGGTGAACCTTATGAGAAAGCGATTTATGAGATAGCGTGGAACGAACTCGCAGCGGGATGTCCTGGAGTTTCGGTTTGCTGATAGAAAAGGGGTAAAACGAAGGGCGGGGAAAGGGAAACGCAGCAGTGAAGTCAAAGTTATGAACTTTACGGTCACATCTGCTGCGATGTGAGCTATTTAAGTGAATCAAACATGGTCATTTGGCGACGAACCCGCGACTCGAGGGGGAATTGAGCTCGAGGAGTCGCATTTCCCACGGGGTGCATCGCCGATCCAACTGTGACTATTTTTTAAGATTTTGGTTTTACATTAGATACCTTTTGCATCAGATATAGTAGATGAAGCAATCTGTTCCATTCTCCCAAAAAAAGAAACGTGCGATATCCCATTATCATCGCTTAACGAACAAATGAAAGTCAATTCGAGCCGCGAATTCCATCAATCAATCGACGCGTGCATGTGTTAAGACAAAAACATATTAAAAAGAGTGTCAAAGTGCGGCCCAAAACGTAAAGAATCAAACTGTCCCCTCGGGGACCTGACAGTCCTGACTCCCGTGACCCTAACACCGCTCATTTTTTCCGTGGAGTGTCCTGCGGTCCTGACACTCACCCAGAAAACAATCCGTCAAACTTTCAGCCCGCCACCTGATGTCGCCCGGCGATGCTGGTGATTATCGGAAATGATGGCAGGCGAAAGGCGCATGCAGAGAGTGCATCCGCGCAGGTTTGCCCGGCCAGCACCGAAAGGGCAAACCGCAAGCCCTTGGTTTATCGGCCCGGATCGAAGTGGAAAGCACACGAAACGAGGCACATGTCGCACATGGAAAGCTCACCCGACGGTTGGTCTTGGTTCTTGGTGCCCTGCTTTAGGCCGATAAAATAAACGGCAGCCAGAGGTTCGCAAAGGCACCCCCGGACTCAACAACAACAACAACAACACGGGAAGGAATCTTACGCTCGTCTCACGACAAAACAAAACGGTATACACCGCGAGCGCCCGAGGAGAAAGCTGTCGAATTCGTGATTTATTGAACGGTTTCGGGTTCGTCGTCGCTTCGCTCGGAATGTCCCCGTGTCGTCGTTGTCGCTGGCCGGGGCTGGGTCGCCGCTATGCCCACAGCGCGGGTCACACTATGAGGTCTCAGTAGAAACGAAGTAACCGACCCCTGCGCCTCCCCATGTCTTGGGATATTTCTTTTGCTTCCCAATCATTCCTTTTTCCGATGCACTTTACGCCGTCGCTTCGAGTGCCAAAAGTGACTCCTGCAGGCTGGCAAACACACAGCCACACACAACACTTGACGTATCCTTTTGTTCGCATCGTTCGTCATAATCATCATCATTATCGTGATCATTATGAAAGTGAACACATCCACATATATCGACAATTTGCAATCGCTGAAAATCGAGCTACCTCCATTTCTTCGCTTTTCTGCCTCCGTGGCGTTGGAGGAAAGGGAGTCTCGGGATGTTTGGGCGCGCTTTATACCCACCTGTCAAGATCTCTAGATCTTTCGCTTGCCTTTGGATGGAGGGAAATGTTTGAGGGAAAACACACACTCTCGGCCTAGCAATCTCTTATTCCATCGAGTCGCTTACGAGGCGTACGCAGTTGTTTTGTTTGGTAAACTGTAGAAAAGATTGGATTTGTTTTATTTTGCCGTCTGCCTCCCCCTTACCCTCCCCTCACGCCGACGGGTGGGATCGGTGGCACTGACAGATTATGACGGGATAACCGATCACCGGCCGATATCGCCTGGCTGAAACCGTGCCAGTTGACAGTTTATGATCGGCCTCTAGGGAAGCTGAGCAGCCTGGGCTCCTATAGGGTTCGCTTATCGTGGCTAAAGGATCACGTCCGTTTTTCCTTCGACGCGGGAGCCCTTCGCTTTCTTCCTGCCCTTGCCTTGAAACTTGCCCTTGCGCGAAACGAAACTTTGTACCGCGTGTCTGGCGAAGCGACAATCTGTCGATACATCGCGATAGGAACGCTTATTAAGTGTTTCGATAGTGTTGGGGTTGATTTTTCTTATTCTGTTTTGTAAGCCCTGACGCGTTAAGGTGGAAGTAAAAAGCCTTCCCTCTGTTATCTTCAATCTATGTCCAGTTTAAGCGGAACGGCGTTACGTCTATTTTGCGCCCATTGTAAGCCCTGTTGTTTGACGGTGAAATATTGATATCGATTTCTAAGAAAAATAAAATCGAGATATTTTGAAGAAGAAGGATACGGTTTGTTCGTTGATTAATGTTTAAGTCTTAAATGAACAGTTAATGTCTGGATTGTGTTTAGGCTACTCAGCAAATTGAACAATCGAAACGTAATAATCCCGTCTGTCATCTTATTGAGACCTTTTGTGCCTCCTACAATTATAACGAAGAGATTTAAACTGAACCTTCTTTCCAAAATCAGTTAAACTATAGTATGGATGTTTGAAATAGATCCTTTCACAAATATATTAAAATGCTTTCGTCATATTTGTGGACGGATTTATGTTTAAAACAGATACTTTCACGAACAAATAAACATCTTTTCGTCAAGTTTGAAAAGGATCTATTCTCAACATCCTATCGTCATATTTGTAAAAGGATGTATTTTAAACATCCATACTATAGAATACGTGATTCTGGAAAGAAGTTGAAATTTAAATCTCTTCATTATACTTAATTGTTAACCATGTTTCTCGTTTCCTTTAACAGCATTTAATATTAAAAGTAAATGAAGTGTCAACTTATTAGTGAATTATTGCAAGCACTTTGTGGAGTATAATTCTACCAACATTACCCAAGAAAGGCGGCGAGTTTCAAAGCTATGAATTAAAGAACACTCTAGCATTACGTTATTTATTTAATCCCTAATGTTATATTGAATCTCACTTTTTTCAGAATTCTCCAGAACAAGGTTAAAAGCTACCATAACAGATGAGTTATAGCAGTGCACGATTGAAGCATGTAATTTTCGATGGTTATCGTCACCCCTCAGGAAAATGATCTCCTTTTTCGCAAAGCGTTTGTTTGTGGACGACGATTGTGGAAGCATGAAATTATTCTGAGATCGATCGTTCGATCCCGATAACTCACCTGTGGCTGCAGCAGTAACATGCTTGTCGCTGAGCTGCTACTACTGTCCGCGGTTGCTTTGCGCAGGTGGTCGTTCGGATGGTCACTGGTGCCGGAGGCGGTACAGGGACCACTGCGAGCGTGCTGCGTCGGCGTCGGCGGCTGCGTCAGGGGACTCCCGGCGCTCGTCAGACTCGCTGTCTGGGGCGTCGCTGACGTGGGGTCTGCGGATGGGACCGCCGATGGGACCGGTGAGGTTGCCACTCGCGATAGCAGTTGGGGAGCACCTGCGGAGAAGAGGATCGGTGAAACGATTAGCGTGCGGAATATGTCTCAACGGACCGCCATGCTTTCGGCATTAATGAAGCGGTTGAGTTCGTTCTTTTGCGGAGGTGGGAGTCGTTTTACTTCGATTTCAACCACCTCGGAGACCTCCTTCAAGATTCGGCTGCCTTTTCAACTAACCGTAAGTGCTTAGCATCATAATCATCCTACGCGATGGCGATAGTGTTTCACTCACGCAGGACTCATAGTTCACAGTTTTCTTTCGGCCACCATCAAACTTCGGCGTGCGCTATGGTTTCAAACTCATCTTTCGTTCGTCATCTGTGCCTCCACCATCAACATCATCATCATCTTCATCACCATTACCATTGCCATCGTCAAAGTTATCGTCGGCTTATCTGCGAAAAGGGGTTTTTGGGCGAGCGTTGGTACTTTTTTACGATCGCCGCGAAGACTTTTCGATGGCCGTTAGATTAGTGGACATTAGTGGCGGGTGGCACACAAACAATCATCTTCTTGAATTTTGTGTCAGTTGTTGTCGTTGCCCGTTTTCAACGCACTTCTGGAGGTGTCTTCTCGAAAGTGATTAGATGGAGACGGAGGAAGTGTTTAGAGAGCGGCGTCGGGCTTATCGCAAATCTCCATATTGGCACAGCGCGCGACAAATTCACCCACGCACGCAAAATCTTCCTCCGATGTCCCAACACGGAGCTCAGAGGACAACACGAATCTCTGAGTGAAAACACAACATTTGCACGATCAATCTCGACACCATCGGGTGACACTTTTTAAACATTATTTATAGCAAACTCATCTTCATAAAAGTGTTTTTAAGTGTTATGGCTCACATCCCCGAATGTTTGAAAATTTCTACACCTATTATATCCAATTTACAGAAACGTCCATAAAACTAGTCACTGTTTGGCAAACGGTATTCAACGGTACCACATCGTTTTTGGAATGATTTTGTACGACGCAAACAATTGCTATGGAAGCATAAAGTTTCAGTTTATTTTGTCTCTATTATGATTTTAGCTCGTTCACCGTGGGCTGCATTTGTCTACAGAACAAAAAATGGCGCTCCCCGACAACTGCGCGTGCGTTGAGTTGCAAAATTTTCCAAAGATTCGGTTCTTCTGAATATTCAAGATCCCTTTTTAACAAAGCAAGAAAGGTTCGGTAGAAAAAGGGGCGTGTTTTAAAGAACCATGTTTCCTTGTTGTCCTTTGCGAATGAATGTCCTCCACTTCACACCCATTTCTATTCTATTCTTCTTTCGCACTTATGTTTACATTTTCAACCGCTCGGTGAAAAGGTAATTCAATTGCAGGCAACATCTCGGGTGAAGTGGAAGGAAGTCTCACGGGGCTATAAAATCAGTGATATTTAGCAAAGTTGATTAATAAACAGTCGTCGTCTGTTGTTATTGTCACTTCGTTAGGGAAAAGGGGAAGAGAGTTAAGGCAGCAACAAAATCATGTACCAAGTAGAACAGAAGGTGTGGATAATGGACCGTTTAACGGAGTGTGAAAAAGTGGGTAAACTCGATTGGTATCTTATCGTTTTCATCTTCATAGAAATTAAAGTTGGTTATCTATTTAATTTATGGTCTTCAACCCCTTTTGTAAACAATGAAGAATTTTTGAATTTCCAAAGGCTACAAACTGCAAAATTACATTCAGGGAATGTATTTTAATCTAATGTTCTCACCAAAATAAAAGTCCAGCGATGGAAAGGTGATTTTCAATAAAAAAAGCGTTCATTATGGGAAAATCACGTCAGGTTTTCTTGATTTTGGAGTTTGATTTACAATCTCTTCGAACCACGCCAGCCGAAAGGAGGTTAGGAACATCAAGAAACTGTACCACCATGACAGGGTGCCCCGATGAGTTGCGCCTTTCAACCCTCTTTCCTGGGGCTGATTTGATTCGCGTCACTTTCATCTGCACGTCGTGTCTCGATAGCGCGTTTGATAATAGCCCCAATTGGTGCACTGTGTTTCCATCGGGCCGATCTAACCCATTCCCCTTCCCGCTTCGATACGGAATGACATGTGTTTAAGAAAAAAAAAACCCTTAAATTCAACAACATTTCATGGGAAAACTGGCGCCCCGAAAAAGTGAGTAGGAAAAAATCGCCGACGGACAGGCACGTGATTTTTCTCCACGCGCAACCGGCCGTCGCTTTGTTTCGGCGCGACCCGGTCTTTAAAACGGCGCGCCGGGGCCAACATAACGGGGCAGGTCTGCGCCCCTTTGGTTGCATGTGTGCTGCATGTTGGGCACCCGCTGGGGAGGCCGGACTTTGATGCACAAAACCCCAAAACATGGGAAGAAAAACGTAAAACGTCCACCGAGAAGGAAACGACAACGAACGAGCGGCTGGACTCGCGGCTCGTATCATTGCTGGCCGTGGTGCAGAAAAGGGTGGAGGGCTACCCCTAGCGGGCAGGGGGTGTGTGTATGTATGCGCATGATGAAATCTTAATTCGATTCGAATGGGTTTGCCCTCCCTCCGTGCGCGCGACCGAGGCACCATAATTGCGTGACCGTGACTGATCAGGGTAAATTCGGTTGTCTCCTCGGGGTTTCCCTTTCGCTTCCTCTGGCGGAGTTCGGATTCGGAGTCGATTCGATGCGGTGCGAATCCATCGCCGCGGCCGGACGAAGATGTGCAACATAACACATGACGGGAAGGTAGCCCGGGACGGTGATTCTCCTTCTCGGGGATCGAAACCCATTCCCGAATAAGGAACGCTTAGTTGGCCGCAAATCAAAGCCTCCCGAAGGATACGCCGCGCCGCGGATGAACGAATCAATAAAACAATCGTGACGTGAAATTAATGCAATCGTCACTAGAATTTACTGCCACAACTGGCGTGTGTTCATCCGAATTGCAACAACTGCATCCAACATTCTGCATGCCGCCATTTCTCTAGCTCGTTACCCGAAGGTGGATTTGAAGAAATAAAATAAAAACAGTTGCAAAAACCACCTCAAGAAAGAAGCGAAAACCAGAGGGCCCAAAGTAACGGACCATCCGGTGAAAACGACCCACTCCCCCTCCCCAACGGCACCTTTACCGCCTTGTAAACGAAGGAGGGAGCATTTGTTTTATGATAATTTTAATCAACTCTAATAAAAAGCCTTTTCGCCGCATCGGGCGTCAAGCGTTCCCGTTTTTATTCTGCCCACTTTTGCCGCCGCCATCAAAGTGCATCATTGAACGGCACGGTTGGGCTCTCTTGTTTTTTTGTGCAGCATCGCATAATCAATCAACTGGGAGTTTACCGCCGAGCGCCGAGTTCTCCCCATCGGGTAAGACTTTTCCCGAGCGCGTCCGAAGCGGGGCCTGTTCTTGGCTAAAAGGAAGCTTTTTTCACCGTTTTCACGCTGTCGGCAGCGGAAAGCAGCGAATCATCAATCAAGATTTCAATTAACGCGCCCGTAAGAATGGAAATGGATGTCGGTATGTGCTGCACTTATGCTATGCATGTAGGTACTACCGTGGTGCATGCAGGTTATAAAGTGGAGCTACACAGGTTTTCGCTTTTATTTTTCATTCTTTTACCACATCCATTTGGGTCATTAAAAATAAAAATAAAATACTTTCTGCCAGTGGTGGGTGCGGGAGAGAAGATTAAAATAAAGTATTCCATGCATCGAGCCGCACGCGGTAAACGTTGGACGGCGAGCTGCGATCATCAAAAGCTCCGTCGGGAACTTATTTTTTCGGACTTTGTTTAAACGGTGGTTAGTGAACTATGTGTGCGTATGTGTACAAAGTTGCAGCCGGTGACGGGTCCAAAATTTTTATTTATTTTTGAAATTTGCTTTTTGCAATAAGAAGTACAGTTAAGCAAGGAATTTGCATCTCAAATGCATCATTCTTTGGCTCTACGGTTGATCTCATCAAGCACACCTTGATTTTCAATCCTACTGGAGTGAGCAGGCCGGTGGAGGGGAGGTCAAAGTTGAGTTAACATAAATCGTACGAATCAGTTCCGGAATGGCGTCGGTCGACGCAAAACGTGCACTTTGAATCAGACTCGATCCGCCCCTCGAGCGGAGCCCCGAATGGCGGATTCAACCCCGGAGAACGTCTTCTTGATTTGCGTGCTATAATTATTTAATTTCCTGCCATTTGTGTGCACCCGCCCAGCCCAGTGGTACCGGCCGGTTTCGGACGGTTCCATGCGTAACACTCTTTTCATCTCGCGCACACCGAACCATCGATCCTCCGTCCCGGTGGGCAAGGGAGAAAATTTATAATAATATCTTTCTTAATCTTAAGTGTTCGTTCACCATAAATTAGCACCCTCGGAGGGTTGGCAGACGGTAGAGGGGTATGGGCAACGTGTTTAACAGAGGGGAAAATGGGGCCTGCAGAAGATGGCGAAAGGGATCCATCCATAGTGGCACCCGTAATCGATGGGTATTTGTGTTGTCCGTTTGAAAATTAACTTTAATTTAAGTCGTACACATAAAACACCCTCGCAATTACCTCGAGCTAGCGAGTTTTGATTGCAACTGAAGGGTTCGTTTTATTCGTAACTGTTTCTGTCGAATGTGAATATCTTTTAGTGCAACCATTCAACGAGATACACTCAAGTAATTACACTTTTTACTTGCGTGCGAAGTCATTTAATGGTCCGAAGGAAACAAAAATGAGACATTGCTCGAGAAATCGTAAATCTTTCCCAAATTCTCACTGTTTATGTAGCGGGTGGAAGTTGATGGATCGCAAAATCGCATGTTAAAGGAATCGGGTGCTCGTGGTGGAATGAAGAAAAAGGTGAAAAAACGCAATGGCTTCCTATTTCCTACGTTACGGCTTAAAAGGTTCCATATCCGAAGCCATTGGTTATGTTTTGTCAAAGTCATTATTGGTTTTTAATTGACGCACGCAGCCCGAAAGCAATGGATAAATGTGACGTATAGACGGGTTATGTCATTCTCCGCTCGCAGCGGGGGAAATTTTTCGCGGAAAGTTTGAACAGAAGAAGTGAGCAGGGGAACATTCAGCTATAAGACATAAACATGGAAAATTGCACAATACTGTTTACTTTCATCAACCAGAGTTCGATTCAAGCTTGAGGATCTTTTAAAACTAAAAGTAGAATTTTATGTTCGCAAATAAACTACGAGCAAGATAGAAAGAATTCATCGGTGGAATGACTTGACGCATTCGAATTCAATTTTTATATTGCTTTTAACGTACAGTTCAAGGGTCTCTGCTGGGGTAAAAATAAAACGCCAAAATCAGATTCACCGCAAAGCGGGCCTCCAAAAATAAATCCACGGTCGCGTACTGTTTGTCGTGTGTAAACTCCAAAATCGGTCATTACATAAGCCGGAGGATGGGGGATGGTTGCGTGGAGCCCGAACAGTCGTAGCATAAAAAAAAGACCCAAAATTGTCCCGGGAGACCCACAAGCATCGCAGCAATAAAACCAATGCCAGAGGCCGAAGGAAAATAAAACAAAAATCCGGGAGGCTTGAGGCTCATCTTCCAAGAGCCTTTTATCGCATCGCGTGTTTTTTTGTTCCTTTCGTACCAAAAATCATCATCACTTTCGCTTTCGCCCGGCACAGCTCGAACTGCTACCAAGTTTACTGGAACTCGAAAAAAGGGGTCCGGAGAAAGAGAGTTAGAGCGCAGAGACAACCGGAGACGAATCGGTACGAAAATAAAACACTCAAGATGCAACTTCATACTGGGCAGCAAACAAAAATACAAAACGAAAAATCAACCAAACCGAATGGAAGGCATTCCCGTCCGACACCGGACGACGATTTTCTGCGGATGATTCGTAAGAAAAAGCCCACAGAAACGATGGCCAACCCCGAAACCGAATACGCACCACCGACGGGGGGGAGCTTTATCGCAATTTTCCCATCAGTCTGGAGTGCTGAGCTGCGCTCGTAGGGTCCTCGGGTTCCACGTGGGGGTCGTCGCTGGGGAGCATCCAAAGCATCCACCCGAGTAGAAGATCTTTACGATTGGCGCGTAGGGGCATCTTCAGGCGCTGATTACGGGGAGATTTTTTGGGGTTCATTTGCAGAGATTTTTTGTTTTATTTTTATTTTGGATCTGGGGTTGGTTGGGGTCTCGAAAAATTCACGAGATGGCTCTTGGGGTTATGCCGTGGCCCGGGAAAGGGAGGGAGAGAGAGAGGGAGAGCGAAGGAACGTGTTGAATCCGTATCATTAGCAAAAACGGGCAGCCGGATCGTTGAAACTGTTGAAGGGAAAAAATGTCCAAAACAAACCGAAAAAAGGAGGAAACCTAAGACAAATGAGTGATTAAGGCTCGCATCCCCATCGCCCATGGGTCGAAATTAAACGGTAGAAGAAGAGGGTATCGAGCATACCATAAAGCGCTTTAAAATATTTTATGCTCGCCGTTTTTCCCCACGCAGCATTCATCGCATTTCAAGCACCATCCCGAACACGACAAAAACATCATAAAAGACCCATAATGCGAAAGAAATAGGCACGAGATTCCATCGTATTGCTTGCTGCTCTATCAAAACGGCCGGGGGAAAAGATCCACCTCAGCTAGTTGAAACTGCCTACCGAAACGTGTGCTAATGAAGCAAGAAGTTGAGCGGCTCGGAAAATCGGTAATGCTTTCAATTATCCGCTTTCGTTAAGACTCCCCGTCCCGATGTGGGTGGCCGACTGGATGGAAGACGTTTTCTACAAATTTTCCGTGCTACCAATCGCTCGGAAACAGGGTCACAGCAAGAGGACGTCTCGGGGTAGTCACGCTGGCACAAGTACTTCCCTGCGCAAACGTGGAAGCAGAAGGAATCGGGAAAGGAACAAGACATCGACACGGTTCATGTGCGCGATAAAGCGCTCAGCCGTTCATTAATTACGAGCTCCTGACAAAGTTTGCTCGGTTGCTCGTATGTCCGGGGAAGTGGGAAACAGGAAGAAACGTGGATGGTACAACTGCAGAGTGAAATGTTTTATTGAGATTAATTATCGGGTAAAAGCTGGCCCGGGTGGAAATGTGCCACCCGGTGTAGGTTAGGATATCCCGTCGATCGAGTGAGTGCTTACAGGGACAAGAGTTGGAGTGTCTGTGCTATACCATGGCCGTTTGGTTGACTTGATCCCTTCCAACATCTAGACGGCGCTTTGGTGCAAGGTGATATCTTAGCTATTGAGGACAATCCACAATCCGCAAGCCGATGCCAAAAGGGATGAGATTTGAACTGAAGGTTAGGACTACCGTTGGGTTGAGGTTTGCAATGTTATGCCACTGTCGATGATGCTTGCGGACCATGTTTTTCGATGCATGTAGGAGATGAGGTGGGCATGTCTGATATCATGTTTGCCGACCGTGCCCGGTTGCGGTGCAGCGATGTTTTACAGAGAATAGAAGTAACCCATCAGAGATTAGGCCGGGAACTCCCAGATGCACTCCGGCTATCTGATACCCGTCAACATCATCATACCTGAGGGCTTTTGCTCGACCGGAGAAATCCCGATGGATGTTCAAAGACTCGTCCAGCACTTTTGATACTCTTGCGATACAATCGTCGATGTCCATGGTCATCCGCAAACCCCCTAACCTTCGGCGAAAACGGTAGGATCTCGGGCTCATCCGGACGATTGTAAACAGATAAACATCGCGGGCGCGTTGAAAAAGCAATAATGGCGCAACTCGCGCCAAACAATGTAAGATCTTAATTCGGCACTTTACACTCCTCCTCTGGGGGGTTTCTCTTCCCCAGAAGGAGAAGGAGCAAGCGATTTGATAGAAGAAGACTTCCACGCGAGTGGCAAGTAACCGGTGGCTATAAGAGATCGTGTCAATGGCAGGGTCCGAATGTCTTATGTACGCGCTAAGTGATACTACAAACGCTTGTGCACACATTATGTTTGTATCACTGTGGCCAAACACGAGAATCCCCGTGCGGACCTCCACTTCCTTCCCTTGGTAAACCCTTCACCCAATGCCTTGATCGGAGTGATGACTTCTTTTCTACAATCTAACAGCACCTGGACACCAGACTTAGGTGTTTCTCCATTTCCCATTCATACCGAGGTAGCCACAGACACACACTCATTTGGTGATTTGTAACATCTCAATTGCTTTTACCAGTTTGTTTGCATGTGTCTACCCGGTTTGTGGCCCAAACCTTCCTCCGAAGGAAAGACGGAATTCCAGCACCGAGCAGTTTTTTCTTAACATTGCCGCCCGTCCTCGGGCGAAATCGGCGATCGGTGGCTTCCTTGCGAGGAAGTTAAGCCCCTCCGAAGGTCGATCGTACCGTGCGGGGTATCGTAAAATCGATTCGAAGAGAAGGAGGGAAAAAATGGCTACATTCAACGCCGGAGGAAGCATAAAACCTGGCGGCTTCGTAACGCCGGTTGGAATGCAAAATCTTTAAAATAAACCAATTCCGTCTCGACCCCTGATGTCTGATCTTTTCCGGGAGCCTGTGATGGAAGTGGGTGAGTTGGGGCAAGGAAGTAAAACAATTCACAGTTTGGTTGGAGCCCGCGAAACCCCGAAAAAAGTGGTCAGCGTAAATACACTTAACAATACAAATTGAACTGTCAACACAGTTGCTGCAAAAGATGCAAAGCGGCACAAAACGAGGCCCATCGAAGGTCGTTTGATACGCTTCACTGGATGACATTGGTAGAAAGGTAAGAAAAGGGAGAAGGTGTGGGTGCAAAAGAGAGACAGAGTGTCCCGGTTGCGGGAGGATACTTTTTGGAGATCATTTGCGTTGCAGAGATCCTTAGGTTTTAGGAGGTTGTTTCACTTTTTCGACTTGGTGGACCAACAAATGTTCGGAAAGTGGTTTTCGGCTACTCGAAAACTAAAACCCCTTCTGCGCTTAACACGATGGCTCGTCCAGCTGATCGCATTCTTTCGCAGCGCGAACGCCTCAGACCGGGAGGTGCAGGCTCAAGTGTGTTTGCCTTTGGTCAACCACCGATTGCGTATGTTGTTGGGCAGCAAGCGTTGGACGCAACCTCTCGGGGCATTCGAGAGGTAAATGAAGAAGCCCGGAGAAACTTGCTTCACACAGCGCGAACCGAGTGGCCAGCCGAGTTGGTTGAGTATTATGTTTCTCTAAGAAACACGTGTGTACTTTGGGCAAGGTAATGCGAAGAGGGTCACGAAGATGTTTGCTGCTGTGTGAGTGTTCGGAACTCGACAACAATTACAATGTGTTCCCATCGGGGGGAAAAAGGTATGAGCAAAAGTTATATCTCAAAAGTTTGAATGAAATAAAAACAAACGAAAAACTGATCCACGATTCAAACTTATCCAGCAGAAATGAACATAATTTCTGATTACATCTCACAAACACACGGGGAAACATAATTGAAAATCAATTTCCACGTCAACGTGTGCTTTGCGGGAATGACACACTCCCCTCGTATGACACACTTGGGTGTATGTAGGAAAATTAAAATGGTGATTGTTTTTCTTTGTCGTTTTGTTGATCACTGTTTTCCAACCCGAAACACCGAAACCCTACGTCCCACCATCGGGTCATTCCGTGAACCGCGCGCCGCTCGGGATGGGGATTCGCAGTGCGTATGTGTTTTCCTGCCCATTTTCGGCATTCGGGCGTCGAAGCTTTTGTGGGTCAATACTTTCACCGATTTTTTGGCGTCCCGCTTTTTTTCCCGCTCGTTGACTTTTCACTCTTTCGCGCCACGCCATCGATTCGCGCATCTCCCGATTCCCCACCCAACCCTCAGCAGCGCTATGCTTAAGCGGTACTTCTGGGGCTGCTGCCGGCCGCCTCCTCCACCCGGGAGTGAGCCCAGCATTGCGCAGGTCGCGTACCGCACCCCAAAGTTAAATAAAAGCACCCAAAGATGATCCTCCAACCCGCTGGGGAAAGATGAGTTGAGTCGGATGGGTTTGTTTCTTCTCGCTGCTGCCTCGGTTTCCAACCAGCGGTGGTTTTATGGTGGACGGTTTTGTTGCCGGATTATGGTCGTTTTCTTCATCCCCTCCTCCCTAACACCCTTTCTCCGTTTGTTCCCAAGCCAGCGCGTCATCGCATCATGTACGATGAGTTTTATTATCGCTCCGCCAGGTCTCATTAACGGATCGGACGAACCGAAATCCACACGGTACTCCGACGGGACTCCACGAGCCAGCACCTCCGGCAAGTGAACGAAGGTCGCCCGCGAGTCGAAGGTGAATAATGAGCTACATTCTAAAAAAGAACCCCCAATTCCCCAAAGATAACCCCGCACTCACTTTGGTGCCGGGAATAATTTTGCGGTGATTTTGCGGGAAGGGAGCAATTTTGGGGGCAATATTTGGCCGAGCATCACACATTCGCCGGCGTACGGCGCATTTAATTTGCGATCGTCTTTTTCGGCGGTTTATTTGCCCACTTTGCGGGGCAAAAGGGGGGGAAAGGAGGCACCTGTGCGAAGGACGTTCGTTTTATTTTCGGCAACCACAAAACATTAAAAAAAATAAAATGCCTACCATGTGATGAGCCGTTTGGTAAAACTATTTATGTAAGATGAAATAAAATTGCCGCCATCGGAGCAGGTGTTACTGTGGTTCGGTCTTTTCACTCGATGGATAGCGGGGATTTTATGGTTTTAAGGGTGTGCGAAAAATCTGCAGACCCCTCGAAGGGGTAAAGGTTTGACAGAAAATTAAATGCATGATTTGCTGGCGTTTAATCGTCGAGACGGTACGTACAAATGTTTTCAAATTATGCAGGTATTTTTGGGTGCTCAATAAATTCCCAGACCCAAACCGTTTGATCGACACACGGTACTTAAAAACAACAAATTTCCCATAGGCGTTCGGGTGTGGGTAAAAACCTTCCCCCGGTTGACCCCTGCCAAGAAGGACAGTTTAATTGAAACATGCTCTTACCGAACGTATAAGTATCCGTACGCTGCAGTTGCCTTAATTAACGATAGAGAGGCTAGGATTAAGATAAACTCTGTTGTGGTCGAACGATAAAATAAGTACCTTTTTCTTGAGCGCGGTTGGGGCGATCGTTTTCGTCTAGCTTTTGTGTATTCATTTTGCAGACGCAAAGAGAGAGGGAAAGGCAAATTTCCTTTTACACCACGTGAAGGCAAACCCCGAGTGGAAGCTGTGGTCGGGTGTGAAGGTTCGAGCACCCGAAAGATAATTCGCCCTCTTAGCCGATGCTGCTTGATTAGCCTTTGAAGCAGTGAGCAATTGTTGCCTCCAGCGAAGTTAAAAAAAAACGCGGGCTCTAGCAGGCTCTCGGAAGCCCCAGCAACACTCCGACCTCACCCCAGGAGCTACTACCGCGTTGGGGGCTGCCGGTTTTACGTCAAAGCCCGCTCGAGGAAAGGAAACCATTTGACTGACTGAAAATATTGGACCTGTGGCGAGGGCAAGATCATTTTTCCATTTCAACAGGCAACAAAAAAAAACAAAGGGGACCAGAAATGAATGGAGAGAGAGTGTGTAACATGTGAGGAACAAAGACACACGGAAAGCGAAGTAGCTAATGGTCCCGGGGATGATCCCAGTGGCGCTCCGAAACGACCAGTTTCCAAAACTAGCACTCATTGAAGATAAGTGAGATAGAATTACACAGCTTTGGGTCGGTTTAAGTGTGCCGTAAAAGAAAAACAAACTCCCCACCGGCAGAAAAGGCAGGGAGGGCAAATTCGAAAATGGGTACCCGTCCCGGGCAAATGATCGCTGATTATGCGGAATCGGGGCGGAATCCTTGATCTCTGGGCTGTTCTGTTGGCCCACAAACATAATCGTTGTTTTGATGGCCCTTTTTTCGGGGGTTTGTGTTTGTTGCTCTCTTGTTTTACACTATTCTTAAACAAAGCTAATGAATGAGTTCAGGGTTCTGACGATGAAATAAAAAGGTTCATCGTTTGCTCTAACATAAGTTTTGAGAAAAATCACTAATCAACATTCGACTCACAACCACGAATTTTTAACAAAAATGACACAGAAAGAAGTTCAAGGAAAAATTTTCTCCAACAAAGCGACTCTTTTCGGGACCTCGGGTGGGAAATTTTCTCACCCACCGTGCACGACCGCACGATCCGTACACGGCATATTGAAACAATTAAATGAAAATTATACGACTAAGGCCCGCACCTTGGGGAAGCTAACACTTAAAGGGCCACCAGAAATGTGCGCCCTCCGTCCGAACGGCAAGTTTGTTTCGGGGTCTCTATGGGCGACCTTCTCACTACCCTCGACCTCAACCGGTAGCACCGAGAACAGGCCAGGGTCTCAGGCGGGACCGAAGCGATCGTGTTGCGGTTGTCTTCGAACGGAAGATTATGGTTCGCTCGCCGAACGCTGATGGTCTCGCAAAGTATGGTTCAAATTAGAGATGGAAAGATATTGTTGCCAAAGAAAGCGGGAATGGGGGTGTGCGTGTGTGTATGGGGGGGGCCGGGACGTCCGGAGCCCCCAACAGCGTCGTGCCATGTACCGCTCGCCATAAACACGAAATGCAAAAGTTGGCTCGGTAGTAATTTTCATGTTTTGCCACTTCGCATTTCGGTTTCGGGATGGCTTGGTGGAGTCATTCTTCCGATCCGCGAGCTTTCTCCTTGTCGGCCTGCTGTGCCACAGGACTTCGCCCGTCCGACGTCTCTATTCCTTGCCACCTTTTCGCGCTTAATGGACATTTCTGTCTGCCCGGTCAGACACCGGGAAGCTTCCGTAATTCCATCCTGCCACGCGGGGAGGATTGAAATACGAGTCGCTTTTGCTCAATTCGATTAAATTAACAAAAAAAAAAGAAACAAGAAGAAACTGCTACGTTTCCATTGTAGCCTGTTGCAAATTGATGATTCAACCAATTGATTTCGTTCGTCGCTTCGTTTACCGCCTTCCACCCTCGGTCCCTTTACCATGCTTCCAGTGTGGGTGCGATTATATTACGATTAGAAAATTATTCAAAATTACTATGATCGTACTGGCGAACGAGCAGCGAGCGAAAGAGACGAATTATGCAAAGCACTGTTTCCCTGCCGGCCGATCGATCTCGAAACAGATCGATTTCCACGCGGAGCGCACAGACTTCTGCACGACGAGGGGTTCGTGTCTTGCCGCAGCATCGATGTCGTTAGTCTGGCTGGCGCACCGTTTCGCGAATGGTAGATCATCGCGGGCCGGATCACATTACGCGCCGTGGCCATGGCCTGGCAGAAACCCCGCGGGGTGGAAGGACGGTCGGGGTCAAATGGGAGGAAGGGAGGAGATCGTCGTCCCAGGACATTAGGCGAGTTTTATTACGCCGTTAGCAGCGGCTAATTAATAGTCGTTCCGAACGGGGTGACGACCCATCATTCTCGCCATTCTCGCGATGGAGATGGACAAAGGACGGTGGAAAAGATAACTGCCTGCTATCAGCTTCTTTCAGCCCGCGACCGATCAATCGATTGTCGTGCAGATCGTCATCGCGATCGGTCGCGCCGGTGTGAAGATGCGGCTCTTACGCGACCGGCCATATCATATCGATATCATCTTTTGACCGCCGATGGGTCACTGGTTTTTATTATTTTGAACCAGGACAACCGGGTGGGGGGGCGAGCCAAAACTGGTAGGACGGCATCGCAAGGATCCCCGGGCCAGGTGGTCGTTTCATTGCTCGGAGACATGCACAGGTGGACCCCTAACCTGGGCTGATAAAGTCGTCTGGACCGCAGCGAGCGACGGTCGAAATGATTTACGGCCAATCAAGTTGGGTGGCCGGCCGGACGAAATGATGAATATTGAATCGCGCAGCAAGTTTAGCTATCAAATAAACCCATTAGATGGTCTTAACGCTGTCGATTTCGCTTCAACGTTGCCTTGCCTTTTTGATAGTGCAATGCTGGTAGCCGAAAATCCTTCCTTTTATTCCAGTTGGTGTTTTGCTATTTCGAGTGTATGCTGTTCGAGAGATTAAAACATCATAACCGAATCATTGAATTCCTTCGGGTGGACTATAAATCAAATTTAATTGTTGTGATCCAACCGGGATTTCCTTTCCTGCCCACCGTCTTATAACGCCCCATCCAGAACTGAAAATTAATTATATTCAAGGCTGGGTTGACAATTGATTTGCATGAAAACGAGGCGTCAGTTTGGCGCATTTTTTAGTCTCTAATCTTGACAGGCCTACCCCTACGTCATATCAATCGCTTGATTTGCATCACAATGGGAAATTTTTCGAAGCTATCAGCTAATCGTATAGATTCTGAGTCATCCCTCATCACGGGGCGGTTTATTCAAAGTGCCACAAACGATGTGCTAAAAACCCGTCTCGGTTGAATGAATGCAAAGAAACAGCCTTCCAGGGTGTCCTACCTTCCGCGTGCAAACAAAACTCCGAGCTCGCCCAAAGTCTACCGGGTTGGAGTCGCGTGCAGTCGTTAAAAATCACATGGCAGCTGTTTGCACTCCTGTCAAAGGATGGACAAGTGGGAAGCTAGACAAAGACAGGCACCTTCTATTTGCTCATGCAGTGGCGTAATTTTTCAACAAACTGCACCGAGTACACGGAACACGCCTACATACACACACTTTGGGGGCTCATTAAAAATGGGGACTTCTTCCTTCGTCGCTCATCCGGAAATTCCCATCTGTTTCGGGGGGGAGGAAAAAAATTCTAGACCACACGAAAGTCCTTGGCCTGGAGGCGAAGGTAAATAAATAATTAAAATTTGATTTGTTTTTTTGTTTGACAACTGCACTTTGAAAGAATTGTGTAAGCACACAAAATAATAAAATACCATCAATTCCTTCGACCTCCGTCGCCGACAGGTGGCTGACCTATTGGCTCGGATTGGAGTAAAAAATTGGCAAACTGGGATTTAGATTTTTTTTTGCTTTGCCCACCGTACCGCCATCATCCTTCATCGACATCGGCGGATCGTTTGGAGAGTTTTTGGAGAAATTGTTGACTTTTGATCTTCAGCCGCAGCGGCACGTGGTGTCCTCTTCCTTTAGCGGGATTGACAATCGCTTGCGACGAACGGGCGTTAGATATGGGACACGATTGCGTTCGGTTTGGCAAGGAAAAGATGATGGCAGTGATGATAGCTATGATGACGATGTGCCAACGGTGCTGATGGACACCAGTGACCACTTGACCCCGTGCGGGGGATAGAAGATGATGTGGAGAAAAAAAAATACACATCCCGGCCCTGGGGATCCACCTGACTAACGAACCGCCCAGTGCTCCACCCGGCCGTGCCGAAGGCGAGAAAAATGAAGGGTTCGAGTGAGGAGGATATTTTTATTTTTATTTTCTGTGAGTAACTTCAAGCCAGTGACGGTGAACCGCACTTGAGGCCATTCATCGAACGGAAGACGAAGCTGCCGCTGAAGATCATCATCTTCTGCGAATGGCAGCATGTGGACATGCCCGGTAAGTTGTTGCGCATGAGCGAGCGCATTTTATTTTGCTTCTCGCGGCTGCAACGTGTCGGGCATTATTTTAGACACTTTTTGTTGGGAATGGGTTGATTTCGAGTGGCATTCGATGCGCTTCCCGATCAGAAGCGCGGTTGGGAGCGATCCGCAAAGTGTACTTCAAATTTCGCGCAATTTATTGACCGATGAATGAAGATGCCCCGTGGGCTTGCTTTCGAGTCTGCGAAAAGCGTGCAACGTTTGCCAAAAGCTTTAAGTTAATTATAAGCCAAGCAAACTTGTTTTCGTTTCGTGGCATGTCTCAGACGAAGTTGACGATGATTTTTTTTTCTTGTCTATTACTGTTATCCTAGTATAGGATTGTTGAATTTAAGTTTTTTCCAAGTTTAATTTGCCCATACATCTATATATCCAAGTTTAATTTGTGTTCCGCATAACTTTTGGCTGTTCAAATAGACATATTTTATTATTTTTACATACCACTTGTCATTGATTTGAATGAAAGTTAAATGAAAGAAATCAAAATAAAAAGGCTTTTCTCCGTAGAAAAAAGTTTTATTCGAATCTGATTTTTGATTGAACTTATTTTACTTCAACATTTTGCACTCAAGGTTTCCTTGTTACTGATTGTAAATTTTTAGGTTTTTGTAAACCGATTTACAGCTCATACAATTCCATCACTGAATGGAACGAGAACATAGTACTTTGAAATTATAATTTCAAAAATCTCATTGCTGAAGCTTTAATTATTGGTTAAACATTCCCCCGTAAACAAGCTGCGTACATACCGCTATAATCACGGATTCACCTTAACAAGAAAACAATGATTCTCGCCGAGCTGCCGGTGCTTTGCCTCCACCTTAGGTGTTTTGGGTACGCTTATTGTTGTCCAAATTCGAACCGGTCACTCAAAGGCGCAAACCAACCAACATTTCTTCGCACCTTCTTTGTTTACCCTCCACGCGTCTCAAAGTCGCGGCGCTGCTGACATTGCGTGCCATTGTCTTTGGCTTATGCATCCATTTTCTTTCGACGGCCGATGGAAGCGTGAAACTTCCGAAGGGTTGGAGGTGACGGGAAAGGCTCATTGTAAATTTGACAATTTTCGTGACCAACATCGACCTCCTCGGTCGGCTCGAAGGCGAGCATAACGAAGCATAAGAGGACGGGCGACCCAACCAGTTCGGCCTATGCTGTCAGCGGCAATGTTTATGCGTACGTGTGTGTGTGTGTGTCAATGGGAGGCGTTTTGTTTTCGTTTGAGCAGTCGCTTCACGCCACGGACGGTGTGATCTTTGCCTTCGCTACCGGCGAGCCGAAGCTGCCCCGTACATCTGCGTAGTATGGACCGCTTTTGCGCCCGTTGGCTACTTCATTTTCCGTTCGCCGGTGCATTCGGGGGAGCCGGCTGGTGGAGGAGCGCGAAAAGGGGAGCGGGTTTCGTTAACCGTAGGGAACGCGTTCAAATTAATTAGCACCGATGTGTGACACTCCGCTCATTATTGGGATACCGTAGGGGAGCAAGTGTTCGCTCGTTTTCCCTCCCTCACATTTGACACAGGCTGGGGACGCAATACAAACGACCGGCAGCAGCAACAACAACACCCGAGACCGGCGGCCGAAACAAGTAGTAAAATAATTTTATTTGTCTTACGCACGCGACGTGCAGATTATCAACGTGGGAAGAAATTTGTCCCTGATCATGTTCGCCGGGAAATGTATGCTACGCCATTTGCATTTATTTGCCTTCATCATGTAGCGTAAATTTGTTCAAATAATAACGGGAATGTAAATTAATGGGCGTGTATAAATATCTAAATAATATGGAAATGTTGAACGAAAATGAGACCAATATAATTAAGCGTTTAGTTCGTAGAATCTGCGCAAAATTTAATATCATTTCATATAACTTGTTGAATAAAGTTCATCTCATTTTGTAAATATATCGTAAGGTAAGCACAGTTTGCACTTAAATCAATTACAAAATTATCAGTCATTACTGGATGCTCAAGACCCTACTTCGGTAACATCATCATTCCCTTTGGTTCATGTCATTCCTGGTTCCAACATGACCTAACCGGGGATAGCATTATTTCATCTAAGTCGCGTTAAAACAACTATCGAGGTAGAAGTAGTCGTCGATTTTTGCTTCTCGATTGTTTCAGCAGACAGGAGACACAAAGAAAACGAACGACCTAGAGTTCGATTGTACCGCTATAAGTCAACCACTAGAAACCAATTCTCCAAATGGGGCCACCATTTCGCCAAGCAGCTCCGCTAGGTACCTCCGGTTTGCTGGGCAATCCATTGGCGCTATCACCTCATTTTCCGCTCATAAGCTAATATTGCCTTCATTTGAATTTCCATCGCGCACCGAGGGATTCCTCCTCGGGGAGGTAAAAACATATCGAGGTATTGTCTTTCGGTGGGTTTGGTGCAGTTCATCTTCCACTCGTTTTAATAGAAGAGTTGTAGGAGGGTTCTTGGCTTCTTGCAAGCGTCCTTTTCCATCTGCTGCCTACTAAGTTTCCCTTCAGGCTCTATCAAAGTTGGCGAAACAAACCAGCTGTGCGATGGGGACTTTCTCGATCCGCTTCCAATCCCTGAAGCAGTGATTATTTGAATAAATTTGAAAGTAAAATATTGCAAAAACCTATGCCTGACTTTTGCTTCCCGCTCGGTACGATCTGGTGGCTCATCGTTTTGCGTAAAGTTCGAAGCGGGTGATCCTCTGCAAGCTCTCACTTGCGGAGCCCTTAGAAACGCTACATCTAGCCACTTTTTGCCCGACAGAGAAGCTACGGGATGGACAATTTATCGAAAGCACGAAAGAATAATGGCCCGCCACATCCCATATTGTCTAGCGGAATGGTACGTACGTCAGAATGGTTTCGAAAGGAGGGATTGCTTTTCCCTACGATTGGATGCCCCTTCACCATGCCGTGGATCATCGACGGTGCTCGGGCTTATCACGATTGGATTCGAAATGGCAAACAAGGAGACTGGCAGTGGGAAAGCAAACATTTGATTGAACTACTGCCCGGCCAAACCGCAGCTGTCAAGCATGTTTGGAAAGTAAGGAATACGTTCCTTGACGTATTCCGAGTGCTGCGAGAAGCATCATTTGAAGTGATTTAGGTTTTGATACGAAGCGAGACGCCCGTACATTTTCTCTTTGGAGGCAGAAAATCTGTCATCCGTCCCTCCGAAACGATCCGCCGTCGTAACACGAGCCACGCTATCATAGCCAAAACCGTACGCTGAAATGTCTAATGTTTCATCCGATCGGACGCTAATCAAACATTTGAGTAACATCGTGTAAAGCAATGGTTCAATTGATTTTGACAACAATAATTTCCGGCCGGCAAAGTGGGTGACGGTTGCGGTGAGCATAATTAATCATCTCAGTTCGCGGCCGCGACCCTAACGACGTCTGTACGCGTGCCACCCCGAACCGACGGCATCAAATCAGCTTCAAATCAAACTCATAATAAAAATGTACAATCGATCGCAACCACATCGACGCTCGGCTCGATGGCCAATGATCGGTGGTGGAAAAATGGAAGTTTGATTGATTCAAAACGGTTCACCACTGAAAGGTAATATCCTGCCGTTGAGATTGAGTTACGAAGGGGCGCATGAGCACGCGGTGGATAACAAATAGTCCAACCGCCGTGGGGATTGTTGAGAAGAATGTTTATATTACATTTTTGGATGGCTAGAGACTTGGGGGTTCGTCGCCTGATGCCACCATTTGTTGGTTGAAGTCTTTCAAATTGCTCGTTTCAATTTATCATGTTGTGAGTCGCTGGTTCGAGCTCCAAGGACTATAGAACTCCGGAGCACACCAAAACAATATCACCAACACAACGACGTTCTGTTACTGTACGTAAATTCCCTTTCTTTGTAAAGCCTAGTCCCGTTCGTGATGCCGCTTACGGCGATGAAGGAATTGCATTAGCATTCATCAATCCCGTCCGGCAGCGTAAAGCGTTTTCAATATTGTCACATTCCGCTTGCCCACCCCCACTTCCTCACTCTTCCTCTCTTCAGCCGTTTGTGAGTGCACTAAACGGTAAATCATTCAACGTAATCGTAATAATGAGTCGGGTTTTATCAGCTTTTTATTTATGATCCATTGGCGTCGTCAATTGCGACTGGGATGTTGAAAAAAAAAGAATAAAAAAAAACAACCAAACGCTGGAAACGATGGTCAGCATAAGCCTCTGGCAAAAATCCGTGCCATTGGGTTAAGATCCTACCATTCGTCCCTTGAGACAACCCTTCTCTAAGACAGGGTCGCCCGTTCGACCGGTCCGCAAGAAAACGTTCATGACCTATTGGCCGCCGTCGACCGTCGTTTGAACATACCATTCGCAAGGGGGGTGGCTATGGATATCCCGTTCTCGCGACACCACCCTCGCGTCCGGAAGCGTCCTTTTGCATGTCTCCGCCCGTTTCATCCATCGTACCGGTGCCGCGATTGACTGATGACTGTGACGATTTTCCGCGAAACATGTATCGGATCCTATGTTGCATGTTTTTCGCCTTCACTTTGGTTCCCTCCTCTGTGTGTGTGTGGCACGGTCGGGGCAGCCTCCGGACGGAATGGTTAAATTTTGCTGATTGATACTCGCACCGGTGGTGATTGATGGGCAACCCGCGATGCACCGGTGTAGTGGGAAGCGGTCGCATAACGAGGGCGCCATCATCGCTCGGCAGTGAAACCGACCGAATAGTACGGCACCGGACAGGTCATTAGACCTGCCTCGAGTCCTCTGAGCGGTTCGTGCTGGGCTAACGCCGCACGCGAGGACGGCGAAAATTGCATCGTTACATTGGTGCCATTGATGCATTTCCCTCTCTTTGGTGGCCAAACGATCGCCGAACGGCGGCGTCCAGTAGGTGGACAGTTTTTCTATTTTTCCCCTCGCTTTATCGAACTATTGATACGAACGATCCGGCCTCCCACGCCACGAGGGTAGCGAAATTCCTTGGCCCATCGAGGGGAATCATTGGCGGTGAATTATTGCAAATGCGTACCGGTGCTGCGGTGTGGGAGATAAAGGCAAAAACTCTACCTTTTCGCATGTCCGTCGGCAGCGGCTTATCGGCATCGGTTGATTCAAACAACGGGGTTCGTTAATTTTCATGGCTCCAGTCATTTGTCTCGCGGGGCCAATAAACCACCCTCCATGTTGCCATGGTTAAGAGAGGGTTGATTAATTATTTTATTCAACCAGTCACCAACGCAGGGATTGATTTTGTTTTTGCTTTTGACGGATAATAGATAAAAGCATAGTGCAATTATTGAAATGAATAAAAAGGGGACATATTTATGATAAGAGTTGTTTCAAGGGATTTAAAAACAGGCCATTCGTACATTGTAACGTGCACCAACATATAGTGGGACAAAAATGTGACTGGTAACATCAGTTGAATTTCAAGATAGTTTTGCAAGTCGTTTTAGAAACTGAAGACAACGATTTCTGGGAAAAAATCACAAAACTCTCACTCTATCCACAACACGAGATCGAATGTTTTGTATCGCCATGAAAAAAAATCATTCGTATTAGATTTCCTGGTGTTATGTTTCCTTGTCGGAAGTGAATCGATCTTCGTGGTTCGATCCATTCTAGCCACCAGGCTGCTTTGCGTAACCGGTCACAAACACCTCATCGTTGTGATTTGCATAAAACAAGCGACGAACGCCATCGAATGCAGATAAGCTTCACACCCGGGGCGGCGTTTTATCGCGGTAGGAAAACATGTGCAATACGATGTTTCAACAATGTCATCCTTTTGTGTGGGGAGAGGGAGCTGGTTGGTTTGGGGCACGATTGCAATCAGTCGTTTCAGTAGAGATCACAAAATTCCCCGGGTTTTGTTGGTAAAAGACCTTCAAAAAACGGCAACAGTTCGGTTCGCGTTCACCAGCCGGAGCGTATGATTTATGATGCGCGAGCTGCGTGTTCCGATCCTCGCGACTCGTGTCATGCTGCCAATCCGATGCCAACGGTTGAAGTCTGGTAAAAATTGAATCACCGAGATCGACAGAATAAATCATCCGCCACCGTGACGGATGAACCGTGTAATAATAACGGTACGGCAGCGTGCGGGTGCGTAAGGACGGTGCACCGAAAGGAACAAATCTCGTCCCCGATCGTCCTTGATCTCATTTCGTTGCATTTTTCTCTCGCTGCAGTCTAGCTTCGCTGATCGATGAAAAATTGCAACCCCTACCGAGCGGAGGCTCGACGCGTCCTATCGTTCGTCGGTGATCTCTCTGTATTGCAGTTTGCTACTGCTGCTGTCGATCTTGAAAAGGACCGCTTTTGCGATGCGATTGATAGACATGTGACGCGGCGCTCGCGGGGAAAGCGCATGCGCGATCTGCAAACTGCAACTGCACCGAAGAATGCGACTACCACACGTGGGCTGTTGAGCATAATTTCATCATAACAAGAAGAAAACGCCGCAATCCGTCGATGGCGTTACGATGGCGTTGACTTTTTTTTCGGATGAGGCCCTCGTTTTATCGACACCTAACGAACGCCGCTAATTAATGCCCTCGTCGGGCAGGCACGGTTCGCGAAACAATTGCACATTCCACGATGAAGTTGTCCCTGGAGGGTTTAAAAGGTGCATTCGAATGCAACGACAACGGAAAACAGGGAAAAGAAAATAACTGCTAGCGAAGAAAGCCCGCCAAGAAACGCTTGGTCTCATCGTAAAATATCTCAATGGCAAACGAGCGTGGGTTTCCCTTTTTTGTGTCTCTTCTACAACTGTACTCTGTAGCGCTGGGTGAAGTGGAAAATTGTGCCATCTTGTGGCTCCCAACAAGTAATTCCCGGTGGGGTCACGGATGCGTGCGAGCTTGCCCGCCGTTGTCGGCCTCGACCAAGCCCGGTTACCTGTTACGACGTGTAGAAAGAAAAACCGGACGATCATTTCCTACGCGACTCTGCGGCACACTTTTAACGCGCTTCAACGAGTGTGCGTGCGCAAGCGCTAATAATGATTAATGGTGCGCGGTGGAATTCACTTGAATTCGAAGTGTTAGAAAAGAATTCCACGAACGAAGTAGAAGTCAACCAAAGTCAGGTAAGGAATGTGTTGATACAAACAGTGTGGGGAAAACCGCATCCTTTAAATAGAATTCTTGTGAACAAATGCGTAATGAGGAAAAGTAGGTGCGAACACAAGCGAACGAAGCAAGGTTGAAGCTCCGAGGAAGCATTATTTGCAGGATTATAATTGCACTCGCGACCCTGTGGGTCATAAAACATACCTCAAATGACGCACCCAAGTGGTGATGGTGTACAGTTTACCAATATATACTTTCCCCATTTGGAGAGAATCGATATTTCGAAACCATTGCGCTACGAAAGTGCATCATATCATGCACAAAAAAGGGACACGATCGTTACGCACGCAAAACCCTTAAACAAACCTTCTGCGTTCATGAGATCAAATGAAGATTAAGTGCATGTTTCCGTATGTCAATACATTTTTTCACGCAAGGATGCAGCGCCCTAAGGTTTCAGTCGCGCAAATGAGGAAAAAGTGCAAAAACAATTGCACAAAATTAAACCAATTTAAACGCGACGGTCTCGGTGCCGGTTCTGCTCGCGGTGTCCGATGACATGCCCGAAAAATGAATTATTTTTCTCGTTGCAATAATTTTCCTCCACAATTTCCAACCTCGAGACCCATTTACCCCAAAGCCGTACCTCCTTCCTCAACTCCCGACTCGAACCGTTGGTGCAATGTTTAAAGCAAATTATATAATTAACAATTAATCATATCAACATATTTTGCGTTATTTCTTGAAGCGTGTTTTTCTTATTGCATCTCTCTGCTCCCGTTTTGTGCCTGCGAATCGCGCTGACTCCCGGCAAGGATGCAGGCGGTCAACTTTTCGGCGATCGATCATCGGCAGCCGATTTCTCTTCGGCATCGATTTCATGTTTTCTTTACAGTAGTTCAGCAAGATGTTGGAGAAGTTTCTCCCACCAGTGTTTTATTAAGCAATCGGCGTTGGTTGGATGGCGTCTTCCTGTACTCAGGAACGTTTTCAGACGTGCGTGTATTTCAAAGAAATCAATTGCAATATGAGCTGCCTTCTAGCATTACGATACGCAAGATCGGTTGGAAGAAATACTTTTGCCCAACTTCTTACATCGATGTTCGCTCCATTGTTTAAATTCGATCCTGTCATCGAAGAAACGGAAACGAACGACGTAAAAAAAATACATTCAACTGCCTTACAGGGATTATCACACATCAGGGATCGGTTTCACCTTCTCCGGTCAGCAATACTGTTGCACAATCCAGGCCAAAAGGGAATTTGTGGTGGCGGGCGCGAATAAACGAATGGTTGGGGTGCGTTTTGTGCGAAGAAAGTGATGGAAGTTTATCTCCTCCGGGTGGTGATTAATAATGATTCTTTTTCTCAATTTTCTCCCCCTTTTTTAGTGTCAGCCAACATAACATCTTCCAAGCGTCGATGTCGGAGCGGTTGGAGCGCTGACGATCTTACGCATGTGTGTAATTAATTTACGTCCCGCTCGAAGTTGTTTCGTCGTCTTGGTTTGGCCTCCCAAAGGACAGTCCAAGAACGCGCGTGCACAGAAAAAGTATTTGAGACTCGGGCATGGCACTATATCGGTTGGCCCTCGCGGATTCGGCTTCGCTTTCGGCGGCGAAAACGATGATTGATCATCGTTCACGCTTTGATTGGGCCCGCATTCGAGCGGGATACAAGAGCGCCAACGATTTACACCGCGTAGCGAACGCTTTCCGAGCAGTTTTTCGGTGCAACCGTGAACATCCCGTTTCCCATGCCAAGGTTGGTGCTGTTGTACTAAATTTTCCCAGCGTTCGGCGACAGGCCAACGGGCATGAACCGAACTGCCCGAAAGCCTCAAAAGTCGCCCAGTTTGGCTGTTCGCCCGCCGACGGTACGGAAATTATCGACGATAAATTTCCCGATCTGATAATTTTTAACAATTTTCTCCGGCCCTCTTGTCGAATGGATGCCGGGGAGAAATGTTGGCCACGGAGCGCTAACCCGTGGGGACGCAGATTGTCGGCTGACCGGGGCGGCTTTCCGATGAAGATTTATTGATTTCTTAAGTGCCTTACCGAACAGGACATGACGTGAAGCGGACCGGCATGTCGGACGATGCTTTATTTGGATGAGTTTTCTAAAGTTGTGATGTGAAGCTTCGATCAACGGTGATTTACTGATTGTGCTCGTCGGACAGCTACGGTCTTTAGGCGGGGTGATAAACCCTCGTTGGTATGTTTATGGCAATGTTAAATCAACGTTTGGATCGAGGAGGTGATACTCACTTTTAAACTCTTGGGCAATTCTTTACAATTTGTTTCCTTTTCGGTACAACATATTTTTCTAAGCAACGGATTACCTCTTATCAACATAAATGTCCTCCGCCAATAAATCAATCAACTAAAATGGTTTAATTTTTCTTCATGATACAACGCCCCAATTCAAGCCGGCTACATGGCAGATAAAATCCTTTCCTTCTCTTTCCTCCTATTTTCATCATCACTTATCACTTAACGACTCATTTTATGACACCAAAGCACGGAAAGCTGATTACCGTCAAAAAGAAGGAGAAAACCTATTCAAAGGTACCGAGGATCTTCATTGCATGCGATTGCGCCTAATGAAGCCATTAAGACGAACGGTCCATCGTTGCGTCGAGCATAACGTATTATTATTAGTTGATCGTCCGTCGGGCCAAATAATGTTATTGGGGATAATTCAAGTAGGAAAAATGAGAAAAAAGCTCTCCCGTCTGAAAGGCCCAAAATGCCAACGATCAGAGCAGCAGAAGCAACATAATGAAACTGGGCGAGAAAGAGGTGCTTTACTTAATGCGTTGCCTCGCGGACCGATAATGCACCAAACTTATCGGTTCGACCATCCCGTCACGTAACCTGCCCATCTGGGGACGAAGTAATCGACGGAAAAATAGCGCGCACACCGAAATAAAACGCGCCTGGTTTACGTTTTGTTTTTGAAGGCCTTTTAATCGCGACCGTAAATCAATTGCACTGTTCCAACCGTTCAACGCCGCAGACTGATCCGTAAAACGACATTGAGTCCCATCATCATCATCAACATCATCATCATCATCACCAGCAGCAGCGACAGAAATACCATCATCGTCAGTGTTATTTCATGTGCATGAATCCGAAGCCGAAATTCATATCCTCGATTTACTCAGATCGTAAAGAAAGGAAAGAAACTGGATCACTCCACAAAAGGCGCCCGAAACGAAGCGAAAAGGCAAACAACACACATCAAATGACCACCAGCCGGGCCAGGGCGGGGGGCAAGGAGTATCTTTTTGGGAAGAAGGAGACGAGCAGCCAGCAGTGGTACAATATTTGAATAAACCTAATTTACGGCTATCAATCTAATGTTTTGACATATCCATAAATAATAAGCACTCGGGGCAGCGCCGATGTTGGTCGGTGGCGTCACCCGGTGTCGTGTAGGACTTGTTACCGTTCTTCATTGCCGCTCTTCCCTCCTTGCTCTTGCCTTCCCAACCGTTGGCGGGTTGGCAAGGTTGGTGATCATTTTTCATCATTGCTCAATGATCGCGGACTCCGGTGGCCTTCTTTTCGCCCGTTGCCATTTTTTCCCCGTTGCCGAATATTGTTTTCTTATTTAAAAGACGATTTTTTCTCTCCTCCATTCCTCTAATGGTGTTATTATATTGCGCTTCAATCGGGTTCATTGTTAGCGAGCGTTCTTGTCTTGATTTCGTTTGGGCCGCGAAACCGTGTGGACGATATTTGACGGATTTCTTTGCCTCGCTTCAACCAATCCTCGACGAGGTTCGTGCCCTACGGTCGGACTGCTTACGGCAGCCATGACGAGAGCTTCGGGAGCACGCCATGGCGCGACTCTGCACACACGCGATCGTCATCGTGTATTTTCGCGTTCGCCTCGCGTTGTCGTGGGCGTCGTTAGATTGTTACATTTTCTAACACTTTGTCGACCTTGCACGGAATTCGGGCGAGTTTGTGGGGATATTCCGGGAGGGACGGAAACAACGCTCGAGACTCCTTCAGGGAGGGATCATTACGTTTTTGCCTTTGCACAGAGTGTGGAAACTGACAGTTGATGGACAGGGAATGGAGCGTCGCAGGAACGAAAGGTAAAGGGGAAGGATCATCTTGAGGAGCGAAGCTAGTTAACGGAAAATTTGTAACAGCTTTTCTTGTTTCGTCTTTTCTCGATCTGGGGTTGGTTAATGATCGCGTGTTTTGTTGAATGAAATTTTTGGCGAAACATTGATCTTCACAGGAAAACTAGTGAATCGTGTATTCATTGAAAGAAAATGTGCTGGGATTGTATGGAAGCAAAAATAAGTACTCTATTGGAGTTGAGTACAAGCAGATTTGTTAAGTCATACAAATGTACTTGATTAAATTTAAAAGACTTTGTTGCTATTTGAGATCCTTAATTCTGAAAATATTCTCACCAAATATCTCGCCTTGAGCACGCTTTGCATCAACTCCAATCGTTCATCGCCCCCTAGGCGCTTGCTCGTGAGCCGGTGAGCGCCACAATTCAAATCCGATCCGAGCAACAACGAACGGAGACGGGCAAGCGTTCTTTCGCGATGTTGTGTGCCACCCCGATGCGATCGAACAAGGTGTGCGAATAATAAAACCCACGCATGCATTTAGTTCGCTTTAACGATCGACTTCGAGCGAAGCCACCCTCCACGGTACACGGTTGGACTTGCGATCGATGGGATGGCCTGAAGCACCATCCCCACCGTGGAGCTTGTTGTTTTATTTTATACACTGCCTAAAAGTGAGGCTTGATAGTAATAATATTGAATTGACGAAAAAAGGCCACGCCGTGCGGTGAAACAATGCCGCGAAGGGAAGAAACTACTCGAAGGAGTGGCCACGCGAGGTCCCTCGGCACCAGTTCAGCGGATGAACTTACAATAAATTTGCAGATTTCGTTCCGCGTCGGCCCGGGGTCGGACTGTCAACCCGGGCGGTTCGGTTTAATGCTGGTGCTGCGCCTGTCCGCCTGTCGCCGTTGAATGATTTAGAGCATTAATGTTCCGCTCTCCCCCGACCGGGGAACATTCCGAAGAGAAGACATACGCGAGACGACAAGCTCATCACAGCCATGGAGACCCGACATCTGCCAGCAGTTGTCGATTAGAGACGTTGATGAGTTACTTACCTGGAAAGAGATGGAAAAAAAGAATTACGTCAAATATGTTTCGATAAGTTGGCATCGCGAGCATTTGCGTCGCTTCTTAATGAAGACACGCGAACTAATCTTGTTTCTATCGGTAAAGGAAGCTTTAATTCTGGCCAATCCGGACAGAAAACACCGAGAGATAAGATTTTGCCTCTCTTTTCTCTCACCACTCCTGATGGATTCAGCTTAATAGCGACTATAAAGATCTACAAATTATCTTAATCCATCCCCGGTTCGACGTCAAAAAAAAAAAAGCATTCGTGAAGCTGGCATCCATCGTCACACCTTCGAAAAGTCGCAAATTTACGACCGTTTTTCACACCGGAGGTCTCAAGTGGGGTCTGTTTTCACCACCATCGATTCCCGCCACAGATTTGCCACAACAAACGGACACAAAAGACATTGACTCGCGGAAGGGAAGGAACAATAATGCGGAAACAACGAACAACATTGGAACGTTGGGCACGCAACCACACGCGCGCATAAGGCAAACATTGAAAGCATCGTCGCAAAACTGAGCCATAAATTCGAGCATTAGAGAAAGAGACCCGTTCCTCCGGTTTCCGGTTGCACTTCCCGCAAGAAGCTGGTTAGCGTTTGGTTTTTCCTTCCCAAAAAACAAGGTGCGATCGTTTAATCAATTACCGCGAAATTCGACCAGCAGTTCAATTCCATTAAGGTGTTGCTTCCTGCTTCCTTCCCACACTTTCCATTCCCGACGCTTTGCGATCGGTTGCGCGCGAAAACTATATCGCCGGGAGGATAACGGATGCCGGTAGCAAATGGGAAGCCAAGGGTCGCTCGCGCCACGCTTCACCACCTTAAGCACTCTAACCTGAGGGGACGGAGCGCTAGACAATATGGTAAAGGGGTTTTCGTTTTTCCTCCCCCTGCCATCATCTCAACAGTTACTGCTCCTAATGCGTTAGTGATGAGTCATTGTTTGACTGCGCGCAAGCGAAGCCGATCGCCAACACCGCCATTCACCCGCCATAAGCATAATGATCGACCGTCTAACAGCTTCCAGCTATATGGGCCTTTTTTTTCAACGAGCTTTCGATCATCTGCTCCCGTAAGGAGGAGCAAGGAAAGGGGAGGGTCGAAGAAAAGCTAGTTTCGTGAACCCCGAAACTATCGCCAAGTCACCGTGTTGTTGCGAAACCTCCCGCAGGCCAGGGAGGAGTTTTCTATTTCATTTTCGGGCATGAGACTAGGGCGAATCCCTGGCGAGAAGAACCGTCGTAGCAACAAGGTAACAGCATGGTGAGAACAACATCGAGAAACCCGTAACAGCAACAACAACAATCCGCAACGCCAGCTCTCACTTTCCTCCGAAACCTAACGGCTGATTAACGGCGTAACACACGGACAGGCGATGGCTATTGGGGTGCGTTACAGCGAACATCGACGCGTGCAGCGAAGAAAAAACCGAGAGAATTGAAACCGATTCCATCCGGAGGTCCAAAAATGGAAAACCACGGGTAAAAGAAGGAGACAGTTTGGCCGCGAACTCCGCGTGATGCCTTCTATATCCTACGATCTTAAAGAGGGAGAAACATAGGAGCACCGGGTGGTGGCGAGCGGGAGGAACTGTTCTGTTTATTATTATTTTTTCCCAACACAAAAATCACGCCAACGAAAACGATCGCTAGATGAATCGGCGGGCGCGGGTGATCGCGCGTATCATATTATTTAGCCGCTCGTTATTATTCCGCTGATTTGGACGGTCGTGATCGGTTGTCCCAGTTTCACCCGCAGCCCTCGTCGCTTCCGCGGGATTTTCTTCACCCCCGGGTTTGCTTACACGATGTATGTATGTACACCCGAAACGCGATTCCCCGAAGCGCCGGCCGATGGGAAGGAAGGAAATTATGATTATTCGTTTCATTTCGCTTTTCGCTCTCAAGGGGAGGGTTTTCTTTTACCACTCTTTCTTCTTTTTCTTCTTCTCGCGCTCAATCGTGATAGTGGCGATGAAACTGATTTCGTGTCAACTGGAAAATAGAAAGTGAAGGTTCAGTGAATCACGGAGATCGAATTAGATACTACCGTATCGGATCGGCGGTACATTGTCCGATACATTGGCCCGATTCTATCCCGAAGAGGGGAGTTGAGGATTCACCCGGAGATTGAATGGGCGATGGAGGTGGTGCAGTTTGTTCAAAAATTGTGCATTGTCAAGATCGTAAATGATGATGATCATGATGATGGTGTGACGGTGATGAGGTCGCGAGCTAATAAGAATCACACAATCCTCCACCCCCACCCTCAGGATCCCCCTGCACCCTCTCCTAACACTCTCGTTGATCGACACGACAAAAGTGGATCGATCACCTCCTCACCATCCCCCCAACTATCTCCACTTCGATTCCATCGTGAGGGTGTTTTCGTGTGGTCCGCGGTTCGTGAGGTTCGTCGCTTGTCGCTGGAAGTCTTTTGCTTGAATGAAGTCGAATGAAAAAAAAAACACAACACACGCATCCACGCGGTGGAGATTATTATTTGGAGGAATTATTATTTTTTCTCTCCCACTCCCGGTTTGGTTTGGATTTTTCGGGGCCAAACACGAAGCACGGACAACTGGGTGTCCACCGTCCGGGAAGGCGTGAAATAGGAGCATGAGAAAAAGATTCGTTTATCTCGGCTGTACGCGGCGTTTTGGGGGGTGCGGAATTTATGTTCCCTCTGCCATGCCCGGAATCGACAAAGTAGAGCCCCCTTGCACATGAGAAAGGCACGCTAACGAGTGGCACACTCATAGATCACCGGGTCGGGGTGCAGGATTTGCAGACAAATTGGCAGGAAATGATACAATCAGCTGGCACAAGGCACCCTTTAACGAAACGCCACGCCGGTGGTAGCCTTGGCGTGCCGCCAACAAATGATTGCAGTTAATCCGATTGGCAAACCACCGTATATGACCATTAAGATAATAGTCTTAACTATTTTTACGACTCACGGCGTTAGTGGCAATGCTAGGGGAGGTTATTTGGGGTCTCTTTTTTGTAGCTTCTGGCCGAAATTCTGCTGCCTGGAATTCCAGTAAAGACTCGAAATAACACACCAAGCAAGCGATTCACGCAGTTGCGCCCTTTGATTTTGGCAAGGGTGATCGATCATTTTTTCGATAGAATTCAAGCGTTACATTCTTACGTTGCAGTAAGTTGCGCAAGTTAAAGCTTTATATGGAATCATTACTGGCCATCTTACTGGGACTTATTGGAAGCAGAGGAATTCCATAAACAAGCTTCACTTGCTACGAACGGGGACCGTATCCATTTCGATGCGAAACAAAAGGGTAGCTGAACATTGATGGGAAGAATTCAGATATCGATCTACAAGATCGCAATCGGAAAGATCAAACCGGCAGTATCAATCAAGTGAATGACATGTTGGTAGCTCTTAAAAATGGTCAAATTATATTAACAGATAATTTCCGATCGAAACTTTGCAAACCGATGTCACAACAGTTAATCATCGAATTTATCTTATCTTGCACAATATCTACCTTTCAAGCTTACTACTGCTTAAAGCCCGTCCAATTAATTTCTCCTGTTATGAGTTCGTGAAAGCTAGAAGATCAACTGCAACTGCGACGTGTTTCTTCTGGAACGCACCGAATTCGTGGGAAATCAAGCGAATACTTTTTCAACGGAATGAAATCAGAAAATAATGATTCACCGACATCAGCAATGGGTTCCTACGAGTCGGGTATTCCCTTACTTCTTCTTTTCGCTCGGTTGTCACGCAGTGACTGATCTCTCGGGTGTGCGAAGTTCTTGAAGTGTTGCGCGTCGCACACCATTTTCATGTCGTGTGGTTATCCCTTCGACCCCTAAACAAGCCCCTTTACGGAGTGTGTGCCCAAAAAAGCCACCCGGGGAGCTCATTTCACGTGTGTCCATCTTTATTTTCGTCTCCCGCCGATTGCATAAAACCAGTCAACCCGAAAGGGCCGCTCGCACGGCAGATTCGAGGAGCGAAATTTGACACCCCCCGGAATGGAGATGGAAAACGAAAGCACCATCGGCCAGGGCACCGTTCGGGTTGACCGAAATGCATCGATCGGGCCAGCGGAACGTCCGAACTGCAGCGGACAATTTTGACGGCTGAAGGTAGACATGTAACAAATCAATTAATCTGCGAAATGTAACACGCCACACGGATCCACGGCTGATCCGTTTATGAGCGATAAGAATGTGTTTTACACTCTTCAACGCACGCGCAACACACACAACCAGCATGCATAATGACCCTGCCCGAACGACGCGGCAACTGACAGCTGCACCGTTGCGTTATCTTATTTTATTTCATGCGTTTTTTTTTCGGAGGTGCAACGTTTGGTGCAACGCTGGGAACAAAGTGAAAGAGGCTTTACGACTCCCGACCACAGGGTGGAGGTTTAACGAGTTGTCGGATTTCGGAGAAATTTGTGACGATAATCCGGTGGTACTGAAGCTTACGGTGTACTTCTGACGCGATAGCCGGAAATTGGTTGTTTAAATTGCTTCTGCGATTGCAGAATATGAAAAACTTGAATTCCTTGAGTTTGGCTTCTTCGATAAGATAAGCTTTCAAGTTTTACTTCGGGTGATTTGCCACGAAGCTTACTTGTATTTCTAGTGATATGGCAGGCCAAAAAGATGTTTTTTTTCATGGTAAAAACTATAGTTTTGAAATGCGTATCTTATATTGAAGGTTCTTATTTTCGATGGCCCACCTTAAAAGTGTCGACAATTGGTCGCCATCGTCACTGAAAATCGACCACACCGTTTGATTAAAGCCATACACACAGATGAAAAAATTATAATAACAGTAATGATGCAGACGATCGGGCATCCCCACAAATCTTCTTCCTCCCTGATCTCCCGAACAAAGCATTAATTAAAATTGATTTATGTCGCCATTTTCACTCGGCCACAAAAACACTCAAACCGTGAAGAGTCCGTCCAAACCGAATGGTCGATGCAGAAGGATCGGGAAAATGTATGATTAACGAAAACAACACAACCTCCAGTTCAGTGAAATGGCCTTTGGGGCGGGGACGCAAGCGTCGATCGGTTTCGGAATAATCATAATTTAATACTTTAATTAAAATATTATTGCTTAATTACCGCGATATATTATTTTGACATATGAATGCACTCGACGCCAGTCAAAACGTGCGATTTTGTCCGCCTTTCTTCGGTTCGGGAGAGTGGTGTCCGTTCGTTTGCTTTTTCACCTGTCTACGCTCCGGGACCGTGCGGACAGAGTGAACCGCATTAGCGTCATCGGGATTCGGTGCCGCCGTTGACGACAAATTGAATGAAATGATACACCACACTGCGCGAAAATAAACGTAAACTCCCGGCCCTTCGAAGACACGGATGAACGGTGGGGGGAGGGGGAGGGGGGGGGAAGGACCTCGCCCGGGGGAAGGAAACGAAAATCGAAACGGCAATAATCATACTTGAGCTTTTACATCGAAACATGCCAGCGAAAACATGCCATTGCGCCGCCGGTGTTGTGTGTGTCAGCTTAAATTGCATCCCCAAAACGGGAGAGACACCCCATTGCCCTCAGCCCAGTCCCATCTCGACCCCTAATGGGTTCCACCTCACCGTTACCACCACCCTTCTTGGTAGAATGGTCCTTTTAGAGGGGTGCCAAAGCGTCACAGTCACGTGTAGATGTGTTCCACCGCACACGGTGACAGTGGCGCATTGTTGCGTAGTCACTGTGGCCGTTGTTTGTGGTTGTAAACCAGGCCCTCACCGATGCCCCTACACTATTTACACCCATTGTTTGGGTTTGGAGAGGTGTTTCGATGTTGTATTGCTTTTTCACGAACTGGATTTAGCCCAACCAAAGTGGCCCTTCGACGATCGATTGATTGAAGTTGATGGTTACATTCACGGGCCTACACACACACACTCGCTAGCCGACGCACAGACTGCCCCAAAATACTTCCAACATACATCACAAAGGCGCACAGCATAATTACACGTCCCTTGGGTCGAAATCGAATCGGACCCACGAAACCCCTTTTCGCTGCTGCAGGAAAAAGTGTTTAATTAAAATTGCCCCACAAATTATTTCCACCCGATTTTCCCGGAGGCCATGGGACGCTGCGGCCATCGGCCGGCGCGGTGTCGATAATTTTCAATCAACCCGTTGTAAAAATAGGTAGGTTAAACCGCATCCCGATTCCACCCTTTGCCTTCAACCGACCAGAGATGCGCATGCGGGGCATTTCCCTTTTCCGCGATGCCAATTTAAACGATCATAAACGATCGTTACATTGCGAGCGACGGATCACTGATAAGAATCTTTAATTTGGTGCTGTCCACTGGACCGGCACGGCTGCCTGTAGTGTATATTTTGAGCCCTTCCCTCTCCGAAACGTTGAGTTTTATTTTTTCCAAAAGTGATTTCACTTTGATATGATTCTGAAGTGATAAGGAAGAGAGGTCCTTAAATTTATTTTTAGTTTAATTTTCCGCTCGTACAACAACAAACCAGAGGTAATTCCCACCCCGTTTGTACCAACCCCGGGGACCTGGACTCGGACGCTCATCAACGCCATTTTAATGGTGGTTGAACATTTCCAATTTTTTATTGCCGTGCAGAGCTCAACCTAATGAAGGACTGCTTTGGCGGCGATCGGTTAAAGTCCTGCGGGGCATTATCATGGGGTAATGTGCCTCTTTGTATCCTTTTTTCACCACAGTGCACCCGTATCGTAAAACAATGCGTGCAACGCACTTATCCGATCGGAGTTATCAGGAGCGTCCGATCTAGCGATCGTTTATAATCAGAAAAGCGGGTGTGTGTGTTTTTTACTAAAATCATTTCACCAAAGCGAGTGCGTGAGGCGTTTTCGGTAATGACTGTAAGCGTTTAGCATTTCAGTTTAATTATCGGAGAATAAACATGTGTTGTGTGCCATCAACAAGCCTACATTGATTGGGAGGACAACCATTACGCATGTAATTAACAATTGCTTACGGGCAAGTTATCTGATTTGCGAGGGAAAAGGTGAAGTTCTTCCATTTGTTTTGCATAAAGAAAGTGCTTAAACTCGAAGCAGGTTGGGCTCGTTTAGCTTTTTGTTTGGTTTTGTAAATCAATGGTCCTTTTGTGTCCAGCAAACAACCCTATTACGAAGGTTCCATTCGAGGATCACCTTTACGGATAAGGATCGGTTGCGCACACCGTAAACCATGCGATGGAAAAATAAAATAAGTTCAATTAAAAACCAGCATTCGGTGGCCAAGAAAAGCGAAAATACATTGCGCGTTTTATGGGCACGCCACGCGCTCCGGCTGCCTATTTGAAAGTTGTCTCCCGTTGGTTGTCGCAATCGAGTGCGCAAATTTCGTCAGCCGCGAAGGAAGGTTGACAAAATGCAGCAGACCTCATCCAAATCCGAAAACACAACCGAATCGGCCTTGCAGCAATGGAAGTGTTGCATGCAGATTGCGCTTATTTTTGGCACACATTTTTAATATTTGCGCCAGCGGTGTCCTTCTTGGTTGCGACAAGGTAAGGGACGTAATAATTTTGTACCAATGGCGGCCATTTTTTTCCTACAGGAAAAAAACACCTTAAATCCCACAACCAAGAGGCTTTCTTTTCGCAACATGCCGCATTGTTCGGCAGTTGATAGAGTGGTTAATTAAACGGTAAGCATAATGAACTACAAAATAAAATCATTTACGCCACAAATTCAGTTGTTGTTGGTACCTGAAATTGCCCGCCGGATCGAGGATGAGGCGTTTTTCTTCAATCGTTCCTTGTTTTTTTTTCAGCCAAATTATGCTCACGGTCGCATAACGCTGCCACTCTTTGCACGCTGCACCGCCCGGTGATGAGCCCACGTCCCGCCGAGGAACGCCGGCCTCCTACCAAACCCTAACGAGCGCCCGCTTTTGGGCCACCGGCTCTTACTTTCCCCTCAACGAACCGGTGACTCCGAACTGCGTGCTTTTGGGGTGCTCTTCAATTATCAATCTTCGCTCGGTTCATGGGCATTGGGTTTGGCGGCGAGCCCGTTGACGAAAGTCCGGAGTTCCGAAGACAAAGCTGCGACCCACGGCTTTTCGCCATGGCCCGGGCATTTGAGGGGGGGAGGCGAGGCAGGAAGCCACCAGCCGAAACCATTCAATCATCTGGCCATCATCTTCATACGATGCTGCACTCGCTAAGACGCTTTTTCTTCCTACGTTCGGTCGCCGCTGCCCGCTGGCAAGGTTTTGTGAAGAAGATAAACCAGTCGCTTATGCAACATCCTTTGCGGCCGTTGTTTCGTCCCGTTCGAGTGAGAGCCACCGCCCAACGCCGGACTTCTGCACTGTTATACATCTCCTTTTTGCAGCGACGACCTGGATATTGGTGGCATTCGGACGGGCCCGGCACGCGACCGAAAAAAAGCACAGCTCACGTTGAATGGTTTGATTTTCGGGTGCTTGTATGGATTGGAAGAAGATGCTCCAGATATAACTTAATGATCGTGCACCGACCGAGTTTCCCTTTATCGTTATTGATGGCTTCGGGTCGGAGGTCGTGCAATTATGTCATTTGCAACAAGTACCGGACAGCATACCTTAGCTTAACAATAGTCAAACTCGAGTTTCATCTGCTTATGCAAGGTCGGTATCATAGCGGTTCGTAGGGTTTCAAGAAATAACATGACAACAGGATCTAAAATTCCTTTTCTGGGCAATTTCTTAAGCGACACGAATCAAACCCTGGGTACAACAATTTTATCCTTCAACCATTACTCTCATTGGTAAAGCGTGGACGAAACCATTTAAAAATATGTTTTGATATCAGGTAATTACAATCGACAAACCGTCCATTAAGGGGAATTGTTTTTAATCGACTCGCTTACTCCTCCTTAAATACGATCGTTGAATGCTGTCAAAGGTTATTTCTCTTGAAATCGAAGAATTCCAACGCAAAAATTAAACTTAAATAGGTCCTGACAGGGCTCTTGTTGGCTTTTGCTGGAGTAAGACAAGGTTACACGGAACGTCGGGCGAAACGATTCAGAGTATCAACGACTTAAATCTACTCGAATATCGGTTGAGAGTACGGTTCTCTCAGGCAATAATATTAATTTATTTTTGTTTAAGTAAATCCTCCCGTGAATTTGTTAAAGTACAATTGAATCCACAAACGAGTACGAATTGACTGTGACCGACCTCCGATACATCTCATGGGGCGCAACCTCCACCGGAGCAGATGGGAAACCCTTCCTTACGAGTTACATCGCAAAGCTGGCGGTTCGGTAGTGGGCTGCGGCTGTCGATTAATCATAGTAAATTAAATTTCACAACACCGGCGAACGGCCCAACGCCAACGGGAACAAGGCACCGTTTCGACTGCTTTTAAGCCTGCCGAGGAGGCGGAAGACGAAAATAATATGACTTGTTCGATTGTCATTCGGGCCGCTCGGCTGCATTCATCAACGATGAAATATTTCGTACTTTTCGGGCCGGGTTGTAATACCGCTTGTAATTACGCTGCTGAAGCATGTATGTGTATGTATGTGTGGTAAGTAACATTTATGACTAACAACCACCTCCCAGACCATGTTACACCATCGCACATTCCGCCGCCCGAGCGATCGATCATTTCCACTTTTATTTTCGCTCATCAATAAGGCTAATCTAAATTAATCATCTCAGGGTCACTTCCTACTCGGCAAGAAGCCGCCTGAAGCCTTGGTTTAATGTAAGTGCACAATTTGCGATTAAACGGTCGCATCGGGTACGCCCTGCCACGCGAAGGAAGACCGCTTGCGACATTGAAGACACCAGATCGCCTTGGAAAAACGCGCGCAATCGCTCAAGAAGATCCTTTGTGTCTTAATCATCTTCTTCTAATTTTGCCGCGGTGCCAACGGTGTGATAATTCGTTCAAATTTTAGCCCCCTCCATGGGATGCCTCATGCTTCTCGTTTAGTTTTCTTTTCGTAAAGCATTGTTTCCAACACCTTCAACAAAAGTAAGATATTACAAGCCCGCTGCTAGCCAATCATTAATCATAATTATCTTTGCTCGGTTAGGAAGCTCTTTTTCACTGCGGGAGCCGACAAGCGGGCTTCCAAACGTTACGGGAAGAGGCTTGCGACAGAATCTCTGTATCGGTAATTATCAAACCACGCTTCTGCCGAAGGGGCAGCGATTTCGGTAGCCGTATCCGATTGGAGCTGGTTCATTTGGACTGCTGGATGCCGGTTTCTTGGATATCGTTACTTTTGCCATGATCGTTTTGAACGATCGAGCCGCGACGTCAGGTGCGAGTTCATTAACAAGCCCTTCAGACAAAAGGCTAACTGTTTAACAGATAAGAACAATTGATGGAACGTTTATTTGCAACGAACGCAGATGATGTTCGACCTAAGCTGTTGGGTTGAGTTCAGAAACGAAATTATTTGGATGGATTTAAAAAATAATATTGATATTTTTTGAATAAATTAAAATATGTTTTGCTTAAAAGAACCTTAAATCCTCCTCCTTCCATAATTTAACTCACATGGTTCAATTTATCTCGTTTAATTCTGTAACCAAATAGCAACGAATGTCACCAAGCTTATGGACAGTAGTGCTTAAGATTACCAAAAATAAAATGGGCGAAAATAAGCGCGACACAAATTTGCTTAATCCCAATCGATCGCTGAATTCGCCTCGCCATAAATAAACGGATGATTTCGACGCCAAAATTCGATTTCACGGTCCGGTGCACAATCGGATGATTAAACCGTGCGGCTTAACGCTCAGCGGTTCGCAATTTTCGGGGCTCATCCGAATGCGAACCCGCGGGTCAGCGCATGATTCATCCAATTATGCATTCACCAGTTTCAACTTAATTTAACACATTAAGCGCCCAGTAAATAAGCAAACAAACGGCACGGGGTACATGGCGTGCAATTTGGGTGTACGGAGGAAAAAGAGAGCGAACGATGCGGTTAAGATATCGTTAACGGTTTGGTGAAGGTGAAGCGGGCACATCAGCATAAAAGCATCCTTGTGGAAGATCAGCATGCCATCAGGGAGAAAGAAACGGTAGGTAATAAATAATTTACCCCGCAAAGGAAGGTCCCAGCAGTGGTCGTAATAATGTATTTAACACACCACAAACATGTTAATATGTGCGCCTTTCGTCGCTCTTCCAGATCAAAGCCCGATAGAAGATGTCGTCGGTTCGCTGTGTCGTGGCCAATCTTTTTCGGCAGTGGTAAGCCACATTCATACGCTGACGGACGTAATTTATGACATCGAAACGACATCGATCGATCGTGCATTTCCCATTTGTCATAAGCGACCGGTAATGTGAGCGCGGTGAGCGAAGCCATCTTTTGATGCGCGGGTCGTATATTTGACTGAACGACCTTGCGTTTTTTCTTTTCACTTTCCTTTATGTTTGTACTTCTTGTGTGTACCCTTGTGCTTACTTTCGACCGTCTCCGTACCATTCCCATGGGTTTGCTTATTTTTCAATCATTACCTCGCATAATTTTTAACTTTTCATTCCCACGTATGATTGACTGTCTTCGGCTCGTTGTCCGGTTGGCCAACCCGAGCCGGTGGAAAGATTATTCATTCAAGTTGTTGTTTCGGTCTGCAAGAAGCAGCTTCGAGGCGCACATTGACGAGTAGCAGTTCGGTAACGGGCTTTAAGAAATAGTGTCAAATCAAATAAACATGCATGAATGCACGATTCTAATGCAACCGTTTTCCCACAAAATATATGCAAAAACCTACGCAAAATGCAGTGCATTTATCAGGCAAGAAACATGTTCGCTACAAACGTTGAAGGAAGCAGAAATTAATCCACGCCACCGTGTTGTAGAGATAAACGCAAAACAGGCCGTAACGCGATCGTTAGCTCAAGCGCCCTAAACGTTTCGTCTAAGGTTTATGGCACCTTCGCGCTGCGGTGCGACAGTCCTTAGCATCCCCACCACCTTTTCGATTCGATTGATGATGCGTTTCTTATCGCGATCACTACGGAGGATGGTCCAAAACCATGCACCCACGGGCCAGTGACTTCAACGAGCGAAACGAAACGAACGACCGACCGTAGAAGCGTCGCTGGTCCGATAAAGTGGATTTAAAGCCGGTATGAAATTAGCATAAAACCTACACATTGTCGTAAGATTAAGGAAAGCGAAGAGAGAGAGAGAGAGAGAGAGAGCAGCAGAAGCACCAGTTCGGCAGCAAAGAAAAAAGCCAACCACCATTGTCTGTCAGCGAGAGTGGCGGCACGCGAGTAGAGTAGTGTGTGGTGAAAGAAATTTTGTGGATGCGCTAATCCCGGGTGAAGATGGGAATGGCATCCAAAATCCCGACACGGGGCCAGTCTGGTGGGACGTTTTTGTATTACTTTACATTTTATTTTCGCCGCTGCGATTCATTTTTTTTTTCATTTCAGTTGGTATTTCGTTTTCTTAATTTCTTGGGAAGCATCGCCGAATCGTACACATCCACACGCTTGGTCCACTTGTTCCGCTACGCCGATGGGTAATTATTTGGTTAACATTTTTTATTGCCCAGTACCGCGTACATACATTACCTCCCTTCTCCCTTCTTTCTACGCTCCCTGAAACCCCGTTGACCCGTACTGTCGTTGAGCGGAATGTTGTTTTTTTTCCTGATTTTTTGTCTTGTTCTGTTTGTGTTTTGTTTTGCATGTAATAAAATGAAGTGTGCGCCTGTTTCACAAATTGGTTACGTAGCGACCGAAATGCGCCCTGGCCATACGATGGCAGCTTGGGAATCGGGGTTGGGAGTGACACGGAAAGTTTGTTTCGTTTTTATTCGGCACACCAAAAAGTAGCCCGATGGAGTTCTGCTCTCAACGTTTCCTAGGGTTCGTGTCCCATTCACCTGTTGAAGTCTTTCGTTTAAAGCGTTCACCGGCCAAATCGGTGGCTGACATGCGCGTACGCGGTTCGAAAAAAAAGTTGAACCAAATTTGCGTTCCCACAATACACCCTGGGTAGAAAGTGGGGAGTGCATATTTGGGGAGTTTGTGTTGCATATTCTGCATCAGCATTAGAAAATCAATTTACTCAAGAGTGATCGAATGGCGGCTAATGGAAAGCTTATTTTTGTCTGTTTGTTTAAGGGCTGGCTGATGGATGCTGAACATTAGCCAACGTGGGTGCACTTACAATACTACGATTCGCTCATCTTTGAAGTGTGTGAAATATTATTGGAAAAATATTTAGAGCAATGTTTATTTTCTTTCTCAAATATAATTATGTAAATCGATTAATTTGCTTATGGTAACAAATGATTTTCAATGGTAACATAAATTTTCTTCTAGTGTGAATCATATTCCAAAATCTTGTTTTCTCAGCAACTTTGGGTGGGCAATCGTCCAGAAATGGTGTGAAATAAATGCCATCGTTTGGATATTTATCGCTCCCGCCTGACCAGTCACGCTATCGCAATAGGAGCCCTCTGTTCATGGTCAATAAAAACCAACACCCTCTTTCACCTTTCATCTCTCTCCCTGGGCTGCCGGAGAATGCCCCACGGTGATGCGCATCGGCACGACACATGCCGAGGCCACCTTTTTCCTTTACGGCGGGGTTGAATTTGATTGAGCGGCACTCATCGGAAGAATCTTACCCATCGGATCGGGGTGCGGTACGAGTGGTGAAGAAGTTGTTCGCTTAATTTATGCACCCGGTACCGGTGGAACTGATCAGCCGATGCACACATCCGCGTGTTGGGCGTTCAGGGCAGAAGTCGCGATAACGGTGTTCGGTATCGGTAATTAATGCTTAATTAATCCAATAATTTCCGATTGTTTATGGTAAAAACTGCCACAGCTTGATGGGTTGACAGACAGATAAAGCTATTTTCTTCGCTTCCCGACAGTTTCTTCCCTTTCGGTAAAATTCAAAGTATGAAAGTCCTTTTCTAGACGATTAAGAGCTTACTCAGGCTCGCACTTTTCAATGTCTTCCGGCAGATGATTGATTTGAATGTTTTCTGCGGAAGGATTGGAATGAATTGATACCATTTGTGAACATTTGACAGCTAATTTTCAAGGCTCTCACCGAAGGTGACACCATTGTGCCATCCGTGACCGCTTTGGTGCACAAAAGATGTGACATTGGGTTGCCCAAAACCTTCCTCACCAAAAAAAACCACTCGTTTCCTCGTTTTACTAAGCTTTTGACCGGTACATGTTCGCATCGGTGTATGTGTGTGTCACTCTCCACCGAAAAATGTTTGGTAAACAGAAAAATTAATAAAAACCCGCGCCGTCCTTGACGACGGCACCGCGGGTGCGAATTGTTCAAAAATCAATTGTTCGCGACGCAGCGACGATCAATCTTTTTCTGCTGGCGACGATTGTCGAACGTGCGATGGGACGACCCGGAGAGTTCTACGCGGTGGCCAGGCGACGAACCGCAAACCGCATGTCAGTTTTAATTGCAACCCAGCAGGGAGCGTCCACAGACGCACTCGGGCGCCTTTTATGGTAATGGGTTGTTCGTTTTACTCGGACGATGGTTTTTCGATGGTGGCCGCTCCACCCGCTTCGAGGATCACGCGTGTTTATTCTAGTCGTTCGCGTTGCACCGCAGGCTCACGCTTCGGAATCCTTGTGGAGGACTACAACGATGGACCTCTTGCATAGAACCGCATAAATTCACACCTTCATTCCTTCCCGTACCATGACGGGCTCAGCAGTAGACCCCGAAAACCCGGGTGACAGCGTCACGTCCATTGACGCGTCGGTTAAGAGGAGTCCAAGTTTTTTTTCGTTTTGCTAAGGTCAACTGTCAATCGACTGACAACCGGGTGCAATTTTTGGTCGAAATTCTGACACGACAAAATGCACCATGACATGTTAAATGCAAACGGACGTGCGAGATCGAATGGGAGGAGTGTGCTCGTGGACAAAGAATTTAATTTGTTTCTTATAAACATGACCTTGAAGAATCTAGCATAAAATCCTTTTTTATAGGGTGTCAAAATGACTAGTAATAGAAGAAAACATTATTTCTGTTGCTCAATAGCATTGCTTCCTCTACTCAGAGTCATGCTTCTGCTTTCATAAACAAATAGTATGAATAATCACTCATCGATTAGTCTTCGCATTATGCAAGGGTGATAATTGCTGTAGTAAATATTTGATTTCATTCACTCACGCTGCTTGCGGACATCGTATTTATCCATCTTTGGAGGGCAGGTACAACTTTCACTACCGCCGAGAACCGAGCTAACGGGTCTTTGCGACGACGCTCGAAGATGGTCCGAAATAAAGTACGCATCAGAATGGGTCCCGGTTTGCGTCCGAAAAGCCGGTTGAAGTTGAAGCGGGCTGTCGAAAGAAAAATGTACAAAGCACCACCCCATTCGGTGGACTGGGTCGTAGCCCGGGTAAAGGGGATGTAGAAACGTGCGTCTACCTTTTACTCCGAAGATTGCGACGATTGGAACCAGTTTGCGCCGGGCCGCCGACTTATTCCCCGCGGACATCCTTGGCCATCAATAATAATTTATTCAAATCATCTTCGAACGTGTTCGATCGGTAGAAGTGGCCTCCAGCATCCATCTCTCTTTCACCGTTCGTCTTTCGTTTTTCTTTGGTTCGGCAGACGAGGCTCGGTGGTGCGTTTACGATTATTTACTAACCAGAAGCCATTAGGCAAGCGCGTGCGATTGGAAACGATGGCAATTCCGCAGAAAAATCGATGAGAACGAGTCGTTCTCGGGCCGTGATTCATCGGGACTTCGAAGACTCTTCGAGGAATGCAGCCCCCGGGCGAGACTTGGTGGCTTGCTTGAGTGACAAATCCGGCGATGGAACGAGATTGAGTCCCCCTGCGAGTGTAATCGACTTCATCAGTGCAAGAGGTACGGTAGGAAATTGATCAATCTCGCAGTCGAGTGAGTCAATCCTACGCAACCAACTTCACTTAATCGAGAATCGATCGAAGATGCAACCGTTTCTGCGCAATCTGGCGACACGTCGACGCAAAAGGATTTCCTCCTCAATCATCCATCGATTTATTGGACACTGGACCCGAGAAGAGGCCTTATTTCTGCTGGTTCACTTCGAAGCTCGTTCGTTCATCTAACGAATCAGCTGTGAGCTCTTCAGCTTGATCTTTTTTCTGCCAAAACCCGTTCTTGCGATTATTTTCAATTTCTGCTCGAACTTGTTTATTTGTATCTTTCGCCATGTTCGGAATGAAACTGTCATCGGTTGGTGCATCAGAATACGGTTTTATATCTTCATCTCAAGTTATTGGTGACAGAAGCTACTCAATTCACATTAAAGATATTGGATACGCTGAATTGTTGATTATTATTTTATAATCGTACAGATCTGCACAACAAAAATAAAAGGTTAAAAAACTGAACATATGTTTGTGATGTTTAGAAAATTCCGAACGAGCAATGTTAAACATTTTTGAAAAGCGAGAAAAAGAACGGAAAAATTTAGCTGATTCGAACGAAATGGCCATAAAATTATCTAATTTATTCCCTGGATGATGTCACACTTACTGCCCAGTTTCACCGCTTTCTGAAGCGTTTTCCCTATCTCCCATAATATTAGTCATCGACAGCCTCCTAAGCCAATCTAATGCATTTCGCTACGGCGCGCTCGAACATAAACCGAACGAATTTATCGATCGCGTATCGACAGAAGCCACTGGTCAACCGATAAACTATTTGTAGTATTGTTGTGTTCGACATTTAAGCACAACGATGTTTTTGGGAAATCTTCTTCGTATGCAAAAGAGGCTCAACCCCGATCTAATCCCGTCTCGCCAAAGTGAGAATTTTATCTGATTTCGAGTTCTGCCTTTAGTCAAACATCACATCAAAAACAGTCAACCTTCTCCCGCAAAGTTTCTGATCAAGCGAGCTCACCTCGGAGGGACATTAATTTGTCTGCAACGCCTAGAAAAAAGGGTGGTCAATTCGGTGACCTTCCACCGATAAAATAAAGACCACCAGCCCATCTGCGCACTCACTAAGGTCGGAAAGATTTCATCGCCTTCTGGTGGCGCAGCGCGTACCATTAGATCAACATTAGTGCCCACTGAAGAGCTGCGAAGGAGGTGGAAAGGGTCGGTCGCTCCAGCAACAATACGCATCGTAATGAGCTGTGGTTTTACGTTTTTTTTTGTTCGTCGGTGGCGGCGGGATTCATCATTTATTCATTGCACCGCTGCCATTGGGGCGCGTGTCGGTCGCGCAAATCATGCCACCCGGGGTCACGTGCTGAGAAAGGATCATGAATTTGATGATGATGATGATCATGATGCTGGCGCGAGGGCATGAATTTCTAATCGCGAAGGGGGGAAGATTCCAAACAGGCCGGATCATTAGCCTCGACAGGTTCAGCAAAGTCTTCGTCGCGGTGGGAATTCTCGCGAGTTCCGCGAATTTACGCCGCCACGATGGAAGTATCGTCTATTTCTTTTTTTTCATCTCAGAGGTGGGTCAGGGGGTTTGCAATCAGCTGAGCACCGATCGGATTGAAGGTTACTTCCAGGTCACCCCACCCCTCGGCAGGCACCACACCCGGGAGTCTCTTTCTCTTTCCGATCACACATTGGATTGCCTTCAGCAGGGGTGCAATCTTTCCAGGGAGCCAAATGAGACCAACCGGTGGTAAGATAATTCGTTGCAGACCTCAGAGGTAAAAAATCTCATCTATCCGCTAAACCCGACCTTAACCGGACCATCCGGAAGTTTCGTTTGATTTTTGACGGTTTTCCCCCCATTTTTCGTCGTTGGGCTACGATTTTGGGTACGGAAGAGATGGCCGGATGCTTGAAATTGTTTCAATCCGATGCGAGCGGAATTCGAGGAAACGTTCGGGTGCGTGGCTGTCATTGATAACTTTGGTGCCGAAGGAAACCGATACCCACGGAATTAGAGCTGAAGGTAACATTATGCGGGGCCCTAAGAGATGCGGTTGGTATCTGATCACACGGATTAAATTTACCGATTAACGCAGTTTGGAAATCTAGTTTTTGGCAAGACCAACCGTTGCACAAAAACTGTTCATTCAAAAGAAACCCATACTGCTCGCTAGCTTATCGCAATCCACTTACATAAGCGCCTTTAAACGGGTTGATCGTGCAGTGCACCAAAAACAGAATCTACCTCACAGACGGCCCACATGCCATCTCGTGGCAAAAATGGCAACTCACAGTGACGATAAACGTGAAGCATTTCAGCGATTTTAATCGATCACTAATTTGTCCACCACCCAAAAGAGCAAACACACACACACACGCCAACCGTCAACGGAAACATCATTCGGGCCGGTTTTCACAATTAATCATCGCCAACAATCGCGAGCTGCGATCCGGCATAAGTAGATGGCCGGGCGCTTTGGCCGAGCACAAAATGTCAGATTTGACTTAAACAGACCACCGGACGGGCTCCTCTCCCACGGTTCACGGATGGAAAATGGATCGAAATTAAAAACGAATTAATTTAACAATTCCGATCGCGAACGAACCCCGACCGCCTTTTATCCGTCTGCACGTCCGTGTCGTTTGTCACAGAAGGTGCGTTGTTCCGCGAGCCAAAGAAACAAAGCGATCGTTGGGTCAGGGAAAAAAAGGGCTTCCCAAATGCCATAAATGGTAAGTGCAACACGGCGCGGGCACATCTCGGTGCCGAATGTTGGATTCGGTTCGTTAACTCTTCTCGAAAAAGTTGCAAGTAAAAGTGGCGGTAAGAATAACATCTTTTCTCATTCGGCGATGATGTAAAATTGACCCAGCATAGTAAGGAAAAAATACTCACACGTTCGAAAGCTTAGCCTGTGCAGGCTTAGTTCCTCAGTCCTGGTTGGGCAATTCAAAGAAAACCTTCCATCCTTTCCTTAAAGTCCTTCGGTAAGCATAATTCAAGCCATTTTTGGGAGCAAGAAAGATGCTTTAAGACGACGAGACTAAAGGAAGAGTGCTCCAATAAAAAACTGGTCCAAAGAGGGTGAAACCGAAACGGTGCCGAACGTGACCAGCCCAACACGCGAGAAGAAACTGCAAGCAATGGCAAAAATTTGGCGGCGTCACCGAAGCACAGAAGCTGTCGCAGGGCACGTCGCGTGGTTTTTGTCGGGTGGTGATGTTCTTATTATTTTCATCGGGCCTCCCTCGTGCAACAGAAACACACACCATTTATTTGCGCGCAGGCACCGTCCCGAGATCGTGTTGAAGTTTTTAATTCCGTTTATTTTATTTTCTTCAAGTCCGCGGAAGCGGAATCCCGTCGTAGCATCGGAGGGTTTGGTTATTAATTTCGTGCGGCGACAAAATGTTTCTTCGTCTGCCCTTCGGTGCGAAAGGGCCCGGTGGAAGGCGGAAGGCGTAAACCGGTGGCCCACGGTGGCTACTACGAGATCCTTACAAACACCGTTCCAGGATGCTACCGATTCGGTAGCAAACATCGAACGGGCGAACGGCGTTGGCGCATGCAAAAATGTGTGATATGATTTAATTGCATTTACGATTGTACGCTCGCCCCCTTCCCCAAAAATGGAGGCAAACCCGGGCTCGGGGTGCAACAATGCCCCGGGTTGTCCGGCATGTCCGTTTCCATGGTCACGCAATCGGTGTTTATGGGTTTTTCACGCAGCTGACGTGAGCTCGGGCGAGCAGCAGGGCGCGACCGTCAGCACAGCATGCAACATCGATTGGGACACTTGCATTGTGGTCCGCTCCGGGACAACCCAAAACGGAACCCCCCCCCTCGTCGGGGGTCGAGGGCACATTTATGAGAGTAATCATAATTTATGGGTTCGAATTTAATGATTTCGAATTTTATTGTTTACTTTGTGCGCCGCAACAACATGCAGGCGAATTTGCAACACGGACATAGTTTTGTACATTTTTTACAGGTTATCGGGGCAATAAAATGTAACCTGTGCTATTCTGTGTCGCCTTAAAGTTCCTTGCAGGCACAAAATTGACATATAAACAACCAATTCGAACGGATTATTGTATTGCGTGCGCGAATGAAGGCCTTGCATGTTAATAACAATGACCGCATAAGACTGATAAAGCTGGATGCTTATCTCAAACCATCCAACAAATTGAATTTTTCACAAGTTTCCACTGGAAGACGAAAATAAATCGGCACAAACTGCCTCAAAGTGACACCTCTGGAAATAAAGATTTACTTTAAACACATCTTTGACGAGAGGTGATATCAAATTTGCTTGTTTGGGAGAGTTTGACGCGCAAAAAACAAAAGAAACCCAACCCTTCATCCAACTCCCACCTAATCGCTATCGATAAATTTATCGATCGAGTTCCGCATTCGGTCATTTGATATCCAGGGTGTGATCTGGTTCGTGTTGAGCAGATAGGTTTATCGATACTATGCGACATCGAAAGACAATTTACTGCTCCAACCCAATTCCCGAATTTCGATCGGGTGGATGGAGGAACGTAGGTAACGATCGGAAGCGATCCTTTTCTAGTGCCAACCAACGAATGGATTTTTTGGACACCGTTTTTTTTTCTCTCGTGGGTGGCTATTAAGTGTGAAGTTTTATTTGCAACATTATTCGATTATTTACGAAAACGGTTGGAGTTGGAATTGGAAGCTTGTGTTTCAAATGCATTTCATAGTGGCGGATATGTTTTAGCATAGGAATTATGCCATGAGTTGTGTTTCAGTGATCAACTATGATTTTAAAAGCGCGAATAAAAAGCAATCGATACATTTATAAAGAACTTCTATGGTGTTAGAGGCAACGAACCGGCATGAGGTGCCCAGCAAGAACATTGTTTATTCTGTTTAAAGCATCTCAAAACGAAACATGATTCGCCATCAATGGTGCATAGACAAAACTGACCGACCATACGCAATCGGTGTAGCATCTTGTGCCACTTCGAACCAACTGGAAAAGATTCTATCTGTGCGCAACCTTGACTGGAATGCGTCGCACGCCGACATGGCGACACTCGATCGCCCCGAAGGGAAGTGACACTCGAGGGTGCGATGCACAAGGCCATCGTGTACGGCCTCCAGCAATCGGTGCGGAACGTACGACGAGTGTAGTTTCATAACAAAACAAAGCAACGCCCGGCAAGGGTGCAATGCTCGGATGCACTTTCGGTTTCGTTGCCCGCGACGGGATTAAGTTTCCTGTTCTCGATTTCCTCGGCCCAATTCCGATTCCGCTTCCGCCGTCACTTCGGCGTGCCACTGCGTATCGCGCCGATCAAACTGATCTGGTTTACGTGATGGTGCGCCGTTGCATCTCAAGGAAACAAAACGTACAGACCGACGCGTACCGCAGAGGAGGCTCGCCGGAACGAACTCTTTCGCAAGCGCACCACGACTGCATACCTGTTCACGGCTTAATGAAGCAACAATGTCGTCCAGCCTCCACTTTATTATCGGCCGTGCGGTGAATTGACAGGAGGCCCGACTTCGGCCCCACGTTCTCGATAACCTTCCTCGGACCGTTTCAATCGGCTAACACCCCGTGCTAAATGCATTCGATGCATCGTTTTCCTCCTCGCTCACGAATCACTTGATCACGGCAGATAAGATGTCTGACGGGCTTCGGGAGGTGGCCGATCGGCTTGCAGCAATCGCTTCCCATTGCCTTTCAAGGACGCCCTCTAAGTCGGGACACGGCACTAAACGTAAGCCGATCAATTAGCAGCTCCCTTTCGGAACACCGTCTGCGGTCGGAACGCAGACCATTTCGGGCATGAAGCTTGTCCCATCCCGAGAGCGCTTCCGACGCGAATGTCGCGTGTCCCAAGGAGCTTTTCAGTGTCAGCCGGGCGAGTAATGAGGTCAGTGAAAGGAGACGAGAACCAGAACCAGAACGGGAGCGGGTTCGTCCATTCTGGAGCCAAACGTCCCATCGATTTATGTTGTTTGGGTTTTCAGCGAAGGACGCCGAAGGAGGATTGGTGATAAAAATAACGCTGGGCTGTGGAGGTATTCAAATAAATAATCTAGTTCCCGTAACAGGTTATGCCAATGTCGTGGGAATGCTCAGGGATAACAGCTAGAGCAAACGTACGCGTGGAGCAATATTTTTCTCCGAGGGCTAAACCAACAAATAAACATAAACATAAATGCTCCAATTTCATACGAACAGCTCTTCTTGGCCCAAAAACGAGAACTTGAAGCTGGATCTGTTTCAATGGCACAAGGACATGGAGCAGACATTTCCGAGCACTTCAGCAGAGGCGTAGTTTTATCGTTAATGGATGAAAAAGAGTATCGAGCGATGACGGACCCTGATTTAAAGGAAAATATGCAAATGAAGTATCATAAAATCAATATTCTTCAATTTGAAGCTTGCTTTGTATCTTTAATAGCTCCACAAGTTATCGTTTAAAATAACTCGCCTTTAAGCTGGTCAATTATATTGAAGCCAAAGGCAAGTGCTCGATCAGAAATAAAAATTATGCTTCACAAGACTAAAGCGGATGTAAAAAACAGAATGAAATAATTTCAGACGTCGTACTCGGCACGCTAAGCCCGGAACCACGCGCGCCGGGTTCGCGTTCAAGGTAAAGTCAATAAATACCTCAACCTTTTTCAGCCGGACTACTGGAGTAATTTGTAGAAATAACAAAGTCGAATATCAGTCAACAGTAATTTATACCATATGGTGTAGCACGGAAGTTCCTCCGAGTTCGAGTCGGCGAGCGATTGATGAATCGATCATTCGCCCGGCTCCTGAATTTCACATTCGACGATGAAACGCACTCCGCTGCGGTCCAACCCCTTCCGATCTCATCGTCAGACGGAGCTGGTGAACCTAAAGCAAACACTTCACACATCCTAACGCGGGACGCGTGCTGCGAGCGCAACTGATCGATTTGATCCTCGCGGCGATCGTCGACGACGAAGGAGGCCAGGCGCGGTTGCAGAAAAGCGGCGCCCGGTGGAGCTTCCTTGAAATACCAAAATGGCAAACCTGAGCGAATGATTAATGACTCGCATCGATCGCGTTAGAATGCTTGCGTCTCGACAGCACCACCACCACAGGGCAGACAGTCCTCCCTTTCGGTGCCCCAAAAGGCCAATTGGCAACTGGCCGCTAGCGTGAAGTTCCCACATGGTTCACGTGAAGGGATTACCGCGCCGAAAGAAGTCCTTCAATTAGCAAGGAATTAGCAAACGGGACACGAAATCCACTGCGAAAGCCCCACACACAAACAGACACACTTTTGCCCCGAGGGGTCCAAAACCGACGCGCCGACACTTTTCCCTTCTTTTATTCTAAAGTTCACTCGTGGTGAAATAACAAAAAAGAAGGATTTGATGTGTACTGCAATCCATCGTGCGCCTGATTGCTCCTCGGGCAGGTGACATTGACAGGGTATTTATTGCAGATTAATAATAGGAAATCACGGTCGGTGGCGGTGATCCCAAAATGCTCTAGCCACGATTTTCACAAAGGCAAAAGCACGCTCGGGTACAATTTTGGCAAATGGTAGCTCATTTCGAGCAAGATGAGAATCGAATCTGGTTTAGACCCCACTGAAGATGGACAAACGTGGCAATCGGTGGGTAATGTTTGCCATCACCATTACCACATAAATGCACGGCCTAATGAAGCGCCATAAATCAGGTGCCAGACGGTAAACCGTGTCGTCTGTGCGCGAAATTGTGTATGTTTTGATTGGCTCTCTATCTTTGCTCGATCATTCCAATGTTGGCAACCGTTTGATCGCAATCCGGTTTCTTCCGGGAGTGACAATGTTGCAGACCAGAACCGTGTGACCGGTCTCCGCTGCTACACTATCACCGCATCATTCAAGGATGGCACTCTTCTCCGGCGCTCAACAGTTGTGGCTGTTTACCGTTTCAATTAATCGCTGTCCAGTTTACTTTCTGTTTTATTAGACTTCGAGCCAGCAAGCGGCTAAAGTACGTTTGGATCGAGCTCATCTCGCATGCGAGGTTGAACCTTGAGGGAGTCCGCTTACGTCTAGTGAAGCGGAACTTACAGAATAATCTATTCTAGGCTTCAGTTATTCGTTCAAAAAAGACGTTGAGAAGATGGAAGAGATCCGGCTGAACACCAACCAGCACTCGAAATCTTCTTTACTTAATAAGACTGTAGCAATGACGACTCCAACTACACACGTACATAAACACAGAGACACACACAAAATAAATGCTTCTACTGCTCCAACGGCGTACATCGTCGTGGCTCCCAAACTCGTACAATTAATTATGACGAAAACGTTAAATAAATTTACCGTCCCGGCACCGACAACCCGGCACTCCGGCAGCGGTCGTATTATTTAAACGCATTCCATTTGCACTGCGCCACACCTCATCCCGACCTCCCCGTTTTTGGTGCCCGGGTCCTCCCTCCCCGGTTCGACCCTTCCCAGCCCATCCGGGAGGGACCGGCGTACAATTATTTATAGAATTTGCGCAATACTTGATATTACAAAAAGGCACGCTAGTCGCGTGTACCACCCTTCGTCTCCCTTCTTTCTCAGCTTTCCTCAACCCGGTACCGCCAATCATCGATCTTCTCTCGCAGTGCAACTCGCGAGCTTGGCGCTTCATCGGCTCGGATGGAGCCGGTTCGTCGCTTGCCCGATCCCAGAAGCAGGCCGCGTTGAAGTCTTCGCATGGAGCGCGCGCGCGCGTAGAGGCATTTGAGGCAATAGTTTGTCGGGTCGAGAGCGCCCGAAGGCACAAATGCGCGGCTAGGTTTGGAAGTTTGGCAATTTCCCTAAGCCTGGGACTTCCTTTCGTAGTGTTCGCTGGATTAAGGGTTGGCTTTCGTTTGGCCGCGGGATGGGATTCGCGAAAATAAGAAATTATAGCGAGAGAAGCAAAAAAAAAACCGACGTCGACGGGTTGAAATTCCTCCCATTTCCGTGGCATTCCTATTTGCATCGGGGGAAATAACGACAAACAAAAAGATTCTCCTCACGTTATGCATCGAGCCTAGTTTTTGTTTTTGCCTTCGCCTCCGTTTCCCACTGTTACCTGCCGATGATTAGTGTTATCCAATCAGTGCCGACCGTCCCCCCCTTTTCGACGGACCATCTTATGCCCAAAACAATCCAAGCGACCCGGTTTGTTGTGTTGTGTTTATTTTTTGTTTTACTTTTCGAGATCAGATCGCTGGCGCATGATATCATGGAGCCCAAAAGATCTTCAACCTTCTTGTTCCTATTCCAATTACTTCTTCACTTCCCATGCAAAAACCACACAGATCCCATACCGGACGGGTAGGAAATTTCTCACGCTTGTGCCGGCTACCCTTAGCTCGTTTGTTTAATTATTTTCCCTCTATTTGTCGGTCCGTTCGCGGTCACTAACTAACGAATCGTCGGACCCATCTGTCGATACGGTGACGGACGGCGCGCATTTACATACGGCAGCTGACCAAACATGATGCCCGAAACGAGCGACATAAGAAACGTGCGATCGTATCGTATCCCCCCGTACATGATGCTCGAGAAACATGCTCGAGGACCGGCGTAATGAGAGCCTACTGCGTCATGCAGGTTGGTTGACTTTGTTTTTGGATTTGGGAAGGGTGTTAGATAAGATTACTCGATGCTTCCATTCTTCCTCCATGTTCAAGGTAGAGTTTGTTGTGGCATCCTTAAATCTACAGCGATGTCTGGACTTTGCCTCAAAATCAGACAAGATCTTCGAACTAATTAAACAAATATATTTGTACATACAGTTGCAATTTGGAAACCGTTGTTCAAGCCAGCGTATAATTAGTGGAAACTCACCTGTGGAGAAAAGAAAAGCAAAAGAAAAGCAATGTTTCAGCGAATTGCGTAAATCATTTAAATTAATTATGTAAATGCATAACGCGAATGAAGTTCAATTGTCGGAGCCCCCCCCCCCTCCCCCTCCCCCCCATTTCCACATCCCGCGCGTTGCAATGCCGTTCCCATCACGTCAGAAATTCCCATCCCGCGAGGTGTAAACATACTTTTTTTGACAAATTGAGAATGGTTTTCGCATTCAACTTTCGCACGCACGCACGAGGATGGCTTCGGTAAGTAATTAGCCGTCCTCCGCGCCGCCCCTTTCCCGTGCGAACGCATCACAACTGGGGCACCGTGTGGGCTTACGAAAATGTCATCGCGTTTATCACTGGCCGAGAGAACCAGGTCCGTTTCGGCGCACGTCACACCAACATATCAGTCAGCGCGCAGTAGCCTGTTCTGGTGATGACATTGCTCTTACGTTAATTGAATCTTTAGCGTATTAACATCACATTCGTTCGTTCGTTCGTACGTCTGTTCATTTGGCCTTTTCTTTCCGCTGTTGTAAATTGCATGGTGCATCTGTGTGGCGTCAAATCGTACCGTCAGTCGCAATCGGTCCGCTTCGTTTGTTTGTGGGGAAGAGGGAGAGAGAGGGAAAGCAACCGAAAAAAATCGTCTGCCCGGGGGCATTGGAAAACGCGCGAACTATTCAATTATCCGACCGCCACGGCACAGGGCGCCCTTCGCGATGGCACAAAGGGAAGATTGCAACAAACTGGACCAACCGAACATTCCGTCGACCACGACACGAAACCGCCAGTTGGACCAGTTGGACCAGTTTCGGGTGGACAAAGGACGGGAAGGAAAGAAGGGCAACATCTCCAACTCGGTGGCGTTTATTTCGCCACGGGTTTCTCGGACAAACAGCAATGATACGATTACAGGGTGGAGCGGTAAACAATTATTATGCAAATTGCCACCAGAAGAAGCATTTAAGTCACTCTCGTTTGTACAACGATGTATCGTCTGCCAGATCCTGTTCAGGATCCACCTTCGACCGGTTGGTTGGCGTCGGCGGGCTGACAGTTGCCAATCGGTAAATACTCCATAAAAATCGACCCAAAATGGTGCGGAACAAAAAGAAATACTTAAGTTAAACACCATTTCTCAACGCAGAAACTTGTCGAAATAATCGTCCCCAACACACGGACGTGGCATCCGTTCGTGAAATTTATTTCCCCTTTTCTTATCTTCTTCGGGACGGGGCGTAAAATGGTTCGAGTTCCAACGGTAGCAATCCGGTTGCTTGTTCGCCAGCGGATCCATTTTCCCAACGCCTTCCTATCTGCGGCGCTGTCGCGTGTTGTCATTATTTTAAAATGTGCCAAAAATAAAAACAATCGAACAATGCGTCGCGATAACGACCGGCCGGGGTCGTCCTGTGGGTCCCAAAGGTTGTCACGGACGTCGACGGGTTGTGCCGGTGATGATTCTCGGTGTGTCATTTTTCACCCCGCGCAACACAACGCGCAAGTGCACAGGATCGATCGGTTTTGATTTTATTTCAGTGCGCACAAGCATTGGCTTGGAAAGAGGGTCGCACTTTTTTTCCGCGGCCAGCAAGGTTGTTCCACTAGTCGGTCTCGTTAAGTGTGTCTGTGTGTGTGTGTGTGTGTGTGTGTGTGTGTGTGTGTGTGTGTATCTTTCGGCAACCGAAAACCGAAAACGCGGCAGGTTTTTTGGCGTAGAAGTGTGGGAAAATCGAGGCGAACGGTGCATTTCCATTCCTGGGTGGCCTACCAGCCCTTTGGGTGGCGGACCGCCGAGAGCCAAAGCGCACCCTCTATCGCTCAAGGATGCTTTTGTTTTATGGCGTGAACCGGATGTGGAAACATGACGAAGACGACGGCGGCACTTCTGTACGCACTTTTGCGTTTGTTTGTGCACAACTCGCCACCTCCTGGACACGTTTCGACCTCCACGGTGGTCCTAGGGTTTCGCTCGTTTGTTCGTTATTTTCCTTGTTCCAAAAACATACTGAAACACACACACACACAAACACACACACATAAATACACACAAACACATTGCTTGCGCGAATTTTAAGTTCCATCCGTTCTGGGGAAGGAACGCGTTTTATGCTTCCGACATTCGGCGAGCAAGACGACCTCGTGGCAATTTTGGAGCCATCGAGGGAGACCACCCTGGGGGCACGTAACTCCCTTGTACGTGTGTCGGCTTGCTGGAGACCGGTTTGTCTGCGGAAGTGTTCTAGACTTTTATTTTCAGGTGAAAGATGAGCCCGGGCCACGTTACGTTGTGTGGCTCGGTTTCGCAAAAATGAAAATCTTCCATTATTTTCCGTCGAAAACATCAAGAGTACCTTTTTCTTCTATTCAAGGTAGGAGGTCTGTCGCATTGTGATGCGCATTTTTTGTCTAGAAAATTACTACGAAACATAGACTATGTGCTAGGCAAGGCAACTATAAAGGACTTGTTTTCTTGCTTACGTTCAATTTAAGAACTTAAATGAAGTTGACTAAAAGTTGACCAGTTCAAAACTTTAAACATCTGGAATGCATTCACAAATTGAGTAACAATCTTAACTTTTTATTAAACGGCAAATTAAAATTAAAAAAGGCTCGGCACTTTTTAGTCTTGATAAATAAAAAAATGTCCGCTTGAAAAGTGAGCCTTACAGATTAAAACAATAATAAAGGGTTTTGGCTTGACGACTTTAATTTTTGTTTTTAGTTCACTGTTCATAATTTGTTTTCAAATATGAAAATTAGAAAGCCTCATAACATGTTTGTGTTATTTATATAGATGTATGAAACAAGTAACAATCCTTAAGTTTTAATTCTGAACAATTTTTCTTCGAGGCTTTTAAATTTACTTCTGTGCTTATCAAAGGGTTTGTGATAAAAATTTCTCCATCGGGGGCCTCCATCGGGTGCCTTTCTAGTATCTCATAATACAAGAGCACTAATCATAGTGCAAATGCATATGCAAACTAAGGCCCCCCAAGTTTTATGTGCGGTTATGTTTTAGGTGTGTTTCCGTTTTCCACTCCTCGGTTCCCAAGTGACTTCGAATTTCCACCCGAATTTCAAGGGAAGGAAGTGGCGGGGACCATCCTATAAAGGGGAAATGGGATCCATCGGCGTATCATAGTGGGAGTGCTTCTACACTAGCCAACGAGAAAATGCAAAAATCAGGCTCAACCTGAACCTAGAAGACTAGTTCTCTTGGTAGGGGACGATGAATTTATTTTGCATTCCCTGCAACTTTTGCATCTCCCCACGGTGCTGTATGCTCGACAGCTTGCGGATGCAG
>KE525304.1:956770-1031920 GCA_000441895.2 Anopheles sinensis | reverse complement strand
GGTATTGTATTGTACCNGCCAGAGCCGGACATGGGCACGGTCCTACCTCGGAGGCTCGGTGACAGATTCCAGCAGGTTTTACCGAATGTGGCACAGAGCCCGGGCGGGGACAGATTCGTCGAAGACATGCAGATTTTCATTTAATTTTACAGGATTACACGATTTGCTGGGTGCCTGGCGATGCTGTAGCTCTGATTAATCCTGGTCGTTCCTCGGAACGGCTCTTCCGAGTGGCCCAACGCGGGATGGAACCCTGGGCCTCTGTGGGGTCCACTTCGTGGTCATTGCGTCGTGGTGGTGCGGTCAGAACAATGGCGTCGTTCCTTTCTGCCACAAGTGGTACACCAGCGGAAGTGCTGAACGTGTAGTTGGGCAGTCAGTCGGAGTCATCGTCACCGTCGACGCAGATTGGTTAGTTCATTAAACATGTACGATGCGTAGTTACACATGGTTGCCTTTTTCCCGAACATCGACCAAACAGACCCTCTACCTGTACCATGGAGTAAGGCCGTGGTGGAGCTGTGATGATATTCTCGAAAGGGAAGGTAAAATTGAGCAGAAATGCTGCTTGCTTCTGTCAAGGGACTTGGCGAAGAGTTTTAACCGTGCCCATGTCTCTGTAAGAGCCTCTCGAAATGTCAATTCTCCGGACTCGGACGGTTCTGTCCAGGTTCCGGCCCGCTGAAGCAACGACGATTGGCATTGCATTTATGCATTCGGAAGTGAAGAAACGACACAGAAATGAATGACAAATTCAGCCTACACACATATGTATGTTTAAGTCAATTCTAGTGCCGTCTAGTCGACGACGAGGCTGCAAGCCAAACTGGCAACAAAATGACCCCTCATAAGAACCTTTTACCATACACAGCTCTCTTCATGTATATCGCTTTTTGTCCCTCTTTTAAGTTCAAGACAGAATTATAATTGGAAATTTCACTAGCGAACGAATCGTTCATATTCACGCGAGTTCAAAACTTTCGTGATTAAATTTGTTTGTTTTCAACGGTCATGTGAGAAAGCCATCCCTGTGCCGAAAGTGTATAAGTAACGGTTGTTTAAAGATGTTTAATTCAAATATTATGCGGGAAATTTAGGCATTCGAAACAGTGCGAAACAGCTTTCAAGCATTCAATTTACAATCAATTTTGATCAACTTTTGAAGATATATCAACTTTTAAAAATGTTTTTAGTCCTATAATCGATAACAGAAAATACATTTTTCAACTCCATTAGCAAACAAAGGAGGAAGATTGCTGTATTTAAACAATTTTCCATTCTACCTTGAAAATTATATAAACTAGCTTCACCTTTGAATTTTATTTACATATCCTTGGAATAGTCTCTCTTCCTATCGGTACTGACTGATTCTTCCTTTTACAAAATTAACAGGCACTCAACATGTTCTTGCTGTACTCCATTGTTCCTCAAGGCAATACTCTAATGCTACAAAACACCGCACAGGCCAATCAAGCAAGAGTCGAATTATTCTACCTGGCAAGCTTTGCGTCAAAAGTTCAAGAGTAACCTTTTACTTCCCATCCTTCCCTTGAGGACAAGGAATCCGTGGTGGAACTGTGTGGGAACTAGAAACGAAGCCCAGACCTAGAGCCATGGTTGCCTCTTTTGACACCATTGTGACATGCAGCTAATTATTGGCTTTCGACCGTTGCGTTTTCCGTTTCCTTTCCCCTCCTCTTTTGGTACTTCTGCACTTCAGTTTGGCTTAACATAAGCCGTCCTTATGATCCGGTGCGGATCCGATATTCTTCCAATTTATTTTTTTACTAACTGCCGGGATTTTCCAGCAAAATACGGAAAAGCGAACGGGAGCTCACTCACTCCCGGTGCTGTGCTACGACAATGTTGCAAATACGAATGGGGAAGCGAAAGACAAACGGAATGGACGAGGATAACGAATCCTCAGTTCGAACCTTCGCATCGCTGGAATGTAGCGATAACTGCTAGGGTAAGTAATGAAAAATGAATCGAAAATTGTCAGAAATAATGACACGTTCTTCGCTCTTGTTCAGTTGTCAATTTGCTAGTGATTTCTCCGTTCTTTTGTTCGATTTCCTTAGCCGATTTCGCCGGCACCACTACGGCTGACAAGCATTTGGAGACCATATTCGGCTGGCGGCGAACTGAGAGGGAACTTCGCTTTCCCTTTTTTGTCGTGTTTTGGCCCACCGAGTACTTTGCACGTATTAGCTTTCCGTGCAGCACCTGCTGCCAGCTGTCTTCGTGTGGCGAGACCAAAAAATCCTGAATCGAAGATGCCGAACAAACGTAATGGCTCGGGGCAACCAGAACGTGGCGGATAGCAACCGATGGCGCCCACGTTGGGGTATCAAGAGTGTAAGTAATTTTATCAATTATTATTTCGCTTCAATGAATGAAAATAAAAGGGCAGTCGAATCTCGCAGTCGAACCACCGGTAGTTCCACCGCCGCACATAGAATACAGCCTCTGCGAGCAGACAGCGCCAAGACACTCATTGGCGCAAATAATAAAGACAGCGACACGTGATCAAACGGAGAGCTCCGTTGGCCGTGTGCTGTTTTGCCACGTAGTGCACCTTTGCCGGTGACGTCTGAAAACATGTTACACACAGATTCAACGAGACAGCCGATGCGTGGAGCAGGAGCTCTTCCTTGGAATGTTGGAATGTTGGAAAGACAGTGGTTAGTGGAGGATTGCCTTCGGTGAATAAAAAGAATGTCCGCCTGAGCACTAAACATAGGGCCATTTCGACTAACCAATAACATTATGTCATTTTAATATTTAAAAAGACGTGTGATTTTTGTGATTGTTAACATTTTTTCATTTCAAAATAATATTTTTAAACAATATTTATAATAGAAACGCCTTATATCATAAAGAAAATATTGAAAAGAAAACCAATATAACTTGGAAATGACACTAATTAGTTTGAATATGTATTTAAATTTAAAGAAGAACCGAGAGATATACGATGTCTTCCAAAATATATTCTATACATAGAAGAATTTCCCTTAATAACTCAGAAGTGTGAATTACATTATTGATAACATTTGTTAGGTCTTATTTACTGCCACAAGAATAAAACAATGGTAACTTATACACTAATTTTATACAATTCAATTTACAAAGGCATGTAGCCTTTTGTGTTGAGTATCTAATCTTACAAATGTGTTTTCTTTGGACTGAATGAACGAATCATAAAGTTACATCAATCGTAAGTTGACATCAACCTTAAACAAAATAAGTGCACGAGTAAACTTTTTCTTGTTAATTATTTTTTGGTCACGTTCTCACACTAATAAGGAAGCAATTGGTACATTTATTTGTATGTTTGTCATAAAACATAATTTACAATTGTATAAAAAATTTAGTATCAAAGCAAGGAAAAAAAAATAAGAAGGAAAATGTTGCATGATTATTGTGTGATCTATGTGAAGCATTTTATTCTGTAATAGCACATTATTGTGGATTTCATTGTTGGTCCCTACAACATTATTTACTTTGTCGAAAATGCTCAAGCAAAAGGCCCTTCTGACTACAATAGGTGTACCACTGTGCAGACCGTACACAGAAGGGCGTACCATTTACGAGGTGCCCAAAGAAAACAAGATGTTTATCGCACCTTGTTCAATTTTTCCTGATTGAAAAATCAAATTTGTTACTCAATTCTTCCACTAGAGCAGGCATGTGCACACTTACGCATCGGTCGTCCTGTCGTGTATCTCGGAAGGAGTAACTTTGCTTGGCATTGATACGGGTACTGAGGACGAGCGGAGGACCACCAATGTCTCGCTTTGACAATGCGTTCACCTTAGGGGTGGGAACACTGTGCATGGAACTCTCGTAGTTGGCGTAGAAGGACAGCAAACAAAAAGAGGACAATGTTTGGAGTCGTTCAAGGAAACATACAAATTAGTGCATTCCAAGGAAACATGAACCCAATTTGAAAAGAATTCGTAAACATGGAGTATAAAAGATAAAAGAAAAAAGGTTTTGAAAATAGACGAAAGTTCGAAACAATAATCGATAGAAACAAGAAGCACAAAAAATATTTATAGCGCTCGTTCGTGTTTACGGTTTGTACAACTTTGAAAATGAAATGGAATGATGAAAAGATTTGCAGAAACAAGAAATGCACTCGTGAGTCACTAATTTATCGACGATAGGAAATCCCGATTTTCTTCATATGTATTGCCGTGCTGACAGTTGCTGTCAGTACGATACAAGACATACCCTTCGGCGGAGCTTGGAACAAAGTTTCGCACAGGGAAGCGATCAGTGGAGCGGAAAACTGTACCTTGAAGCATGATTATGCGTATGGGTGCGCTTGTTGAGTGCATTAACAGGAAACCAAAGCTCGAACACAGGAGCTTTTCACCGCTATGCACCACCATTCCACCAGTCGGGGCGGATTGGGCCTGCAAAGTTGTTCTTGCTCTTATCACGGCGCGGTTGTCAAAAACTTGTTCCGCCCTGATTTCGCTAATTTCTTTAAGGGAGCTCGCAAGCAGCACGAGTCACGATAGCAATAACGAACGGTAAAAAAGATGGATTAAAAAATATTCATAGCTATACGTTTTCATTTTTGCCTAACGGAATGGAGTTTCATCCTTCAGCGTTTTCCACTCGTGGTAATGCCTTACTCGTTGCTCTAGCACAATTTTGCCGGAATACCTTGAGCTTCCTTCTCTCTGTCTTTCCTGATTGTGGATATTTTTTTTTGCACACCGTGGGATGAAGTGATTTATCAGGTCAAGCGGAACAATTTAATGAGCTCTTTTCCGTTCGCCAGCCATATAAATATCTGCCGCACTACGTGTGATAAAGGTTGGAAAACATTGACTACCTTGCGCTCTTCGGCTTGGAAAAAGGTGGCAAGACATTTTTGCTGGCGATTCGTGGGAAGGCAATTGATTTCTTTTACAAAAGTTATAGATTATTTACGTTACCAAGTGCTAGAACTGAATGTAATGATTTATCACGCACTTTCACAGCCGAGCTTATCGGGGTTTTCGCGTTAATGGGCGATGGTTGATGCATTGCCCAAACCAAGTTATGGCGATTTATTTATGCTCAGTTTTAATTGGATGGAGGCTCGTTAGCGACTTTCATTGGATTTCAATTTATGTTAAAACCGTAACGCGTTGCGCTAGGAAGTCAATTTTTTCCGGACGAACTGAATCAGAATCGCGATGCAAAGAAACACTTCAAGGGAAAAAATTGCATTCGGCAAAGTGTGCACCTACATCACAAAAGTAGAATACTCATGTAAAGCTATCGTGTTTAGTTGACTGTGGTATTTCATGATAGGGATAAATGTAAATAACATTTGCTTGATTGAGAAAAGTACAGAACAAATAAGCTGAAAATAATATTCTTAAGATCTGTTTACCATACGATTTTAAATTTGATTTAATTTTTTTATTTAAGTAAAAGTGATGAAAGCACAAATATTTGACAATTTGTTCAAAATTATACGGCAAGACTTAATCAATCCACGATTATCATCTATTAAAGGGAATTTGTAGGACGATAAATTCAGTTTAAATAAATATACGATAAAGGCTTTAGAATAAATTTGTATTTAACAAATTCAGCATTAATGTTTCTTCAACTGAGTTTCAATACTCATTTCTATAGTATTGTTTAAGTGTTAGCGCGAGATTTAAGTAAATAATCGTTGACGATTTTTCTGAACGTCAATCATGCTTGACGTGTACTTTCATTGATACAATTGGTACTGCTTTCAACTCTTAACACGCTCAAATCAACTACTATCACCTAACAATAGTCGGCTAACGACTGTTTAGCTTTGATTTTAACCCAACAAAGCTATAGCAGCGGTTTCATTATCCTTCTGAATAAAACCTTCACTTTTCCTTCATAAAATACCACCTTACATATTCATTCTAGTAATTCACCCCAAGCACAATTTAACTTGGGATCACCATAGAAGCAGGTGAAGTTTAACATATGAATGTGAATCCATTTACCGCAGATTAAGCGATAAAGCGGTTGAAATATTGATCCTGGTCAAACTTTTCAATTCACCTCGACCTGTTGACTTACAGAACGATTATAGTTTGCATCCGCTAATGTTTTGTTGAAACTGTTGATCCCATCATCCGCTGGGCCCACGAACCCAAAATCAAAGCGCAAACATGCGCCCAAGTACCAAGCATACCAAGCATGGGGCTGTCTATATAGAGCTCTAGAAGAGTGACCGATATCGAGCGTGTATAAACAACGGCACCGGTAGATAAACATGGGATCAAAACATATGAAGGTGGGTTATGTTGAGCTCACCCCCGAACCCGAACCCGAGCATCGGAGCCCCAATCGGCCGCCCCATCGGGAATGGCTTTTCGGACACCTCGACAGGAGACTTTGTATTTCATAATTTTTCTCGTTTAATAATTTTATGCTCAGCTTAGCATTGTTTACCCCTTTTGGGCAACGGCCCATGGGGCATAAGTTTTCTTCGGCTTCGTCCGAGCCCTAACCCTTGAGTGGCTCCAAAACCCGGAAGCTAGTCTGCTAAGAAACACATGCAACCGATTCTTACCGGTAGGTGGCGATGTTCTGTGCCCGGAGCGGGTGGGACAAAGAGGGTTCAACCAATGCAAACATGTTTATGATTATCCCTCGTTTCGTAGCGTATTATGGCGTAGGCACAAAGGCGGAACTAAAAAGGTGTCATAACGAAGGCGGGAATTTGGTTAATACATATTTTTCCTACCGAGAGTATTCAAGGCAGACGAGCACACGCACATCCTGGCGAGCAAACAATGCTGGTAGATAAACACAGGCGAGCTTTGGGAAGCAAACCTGCGAGTCTATAAACAGTGGTGGTGTATAAAACGAAGCGAGTAACCGTTTTCTTGAAGACGGCTGGAGGGAGCGTCTAATGGCAACATTGAGGATTATGATATTTTCAATTTTAAGTACTTTATTAAGGTACTTTTCCTGGGCCGTTTGTGGCTCGGCTTTTTGGGGTGTGTAAGGTTGGGAAGGTTTGAAGCTGCGTTCAGTTAAAGAATGTCCGCTTTTTCTCTTAGAATACAACGCAACTTTATAGTTGCATTCAGTAAATGCAGAACAGAAAAGAATATGCATAGTCTGAGTTTGTAGTGAAAATTATCGTCCACAACGGGGAAATGCTCGTTATTTGTTAGGATTTGCTTGAAGTTAGATTCAAGCAAAGCCTCTTTGCAAGTGTTAGCTGTCTTCACTCTTGTGTCCAAGCCAAGCCGAGCGTCCCCGGTTTCCGAGACGTTTAAAGATGACCTTCTCTTTTCGGCACAAGCACTTCAAGGGTCTCGAGGGAATAGTGACGACGCGAGAGTCCATGAAAATAAGCTAACATTAATCAGCGCAAGTGTGCACCTGTCTTTGCCGCATTCCTCCCGACACGTAGGTGCGATGAAAATAGCGCCGGATATGTTGAAAGACGCGTAAAAGCACGTCGGATGGAATGTTCCTGCATTCGAGCACCCTCGACGACTGCCCACCCCTTCTGACGTGCCGTGGTCGACCAAAAGTTCGCCAGCGGGTTTATGCCGTTTTATAGTTGACGGGGAAAACTAGCCTTTCATCGTGCGAGGGAACGACGGGAACGGATTTCGCGCCCTGGCGGCGATATTTATACTTTTCTTTCATGTCACTGGCTCATTCGGTGCAGACATTTTAGCGTTCCCCTAACGGCTAAACGATGGAAATGATCGTGTCGGGCAACCCCGAGTCCTAGGAGTGACGGTCTATCGTTTCGGGCCAGTTTCCCAGAACCAATGTGCCCCGACCTTTCAAGGCGGGCTGACGATAAACGGGAACTTCCCGGTCGGGGTCGTGCCTCTTTTTTTAGTTTAGGTTATGTTTTTTCTAGACCAATCTTGATGTCCTGCTAATAGGTGGACGGTCGGCGACAGGTTGACGAGTGTTTGGCGTTCCCGGTGCAAGAGCCAGACATTTTTGGCAAATTTGATTATGATACTGATAGCGCTTTCGACATCTTGAAAGGAGAATTTTCTCTGTTTTAGAGTCCAATGTTAGCGCGCTTGAAGGGTACATCAAGGTTGGACCTGACGATGTCAAGCAAAACAAGTCAGCGAACGCCATGTCGGTTTTTGTCGGGGTCCGAAAACGTAGGGGGAGCCTTTTTCGAGCAATGCTAGTTCACACCTCATATGTTCAAACGAAAGAACTTCTATTTGTGATAGCATCGTTGCGGAAATGAAAGAACTGTTTTCCGGATTTCGTGGACACATGAATGTATTAATGCTTGATACTAACAGAGAAGGGACAAAACTAACGCCCGATTGTAAATGAATGTGTTGACGTGATAAAAGCCGTGACTCAGAACATCCCCCTTTCAAGGTGTGATAGTAATTCTAGCATGATGTTTCGTTTGAATTTCGGATAATTCTTATTCACATGACGATCCACAAACGAACGAGGCGGAATAAGGAGAGCTTCCAAAAAATCACGGTAAAAGATATCATTTTCTACACCAGCCACCGTAGTGTTTTTCAGAGCGATTAAGCTTTGTAATTAATTTCAGGTTTACGCCACCCTTTCAGATTAATTAAGCCTAACACACGATTTCATTTTAAACCAATCAAAAATTACTGAAAACTAATTTTTTGTTAGGTTATTTAAATTTTATGGTTTAATTCATTTTAATTTTTTATGGTCCAATATGTGTTAAGTTATTTATTACATACTTAAGCATGCTACCAGAAATAGCTCGGATCCCGGGGCACCCCTATGATGGCATGTGTTCGAATCCCTCTGAATGAGAGGACTGACTTTCAGGGAAGGCATGCCCAGAGACGGGTTTTAACGACGTTTCACATGTTTGCAAAAACAAATATATTTATCTTTGGGATATTAGGCAAGGTGTTAGGTTAAAGATATGATGTTTTAAATGTTATGTGAGTTACTATAAATATCCCATTCATATGGACCAATTTCGCCAAATTATGTTGAAACAGTTTGAGTTTGTGTAACTCACAGTTGGGATCTTTGATACGTGTTCTAACAGAGGTAACATTTTTTTAAACACTACAGCGCATTACGTGTTCATCAGTATAACAAGCCATGTTTGTCACACATTCTAACTAATGATGATGGTAATGCATCATCTTTGATCGATGGAGTCACTATCGCATTGAACAAATCTTGAGAAGCGAATGCAGTGAACAAATGCTGCAGATGCAACGGCAGTGCGGAGAGCAAACAGCAAGTTCTCCATGTGACCCTGCATGAAATATTTGAATCCATATTGAACGCAACATTTAATACCACAAAATTGATCAATCACTATTGGCGGCTGGTTCTGGGGGAAAAACGACACAAAGCACGCTGTGACTGCACAACGAAAGTTTCGAGCCCTTACTGAATCAAAACGACGACACAATGTGAAGAGGCGCTAAGCAGGTGGAAGGTACTGCCGGAAACTGCTCCACCATATCCGGTGCGAAATGGGTGCGGGGAGAGGGAGAAGAAAGAAGTCGGATAGATAGACATACCGGTGAAATCTATCACCGGCAAAGGATAAAGACAACAGTGGCAGTCGCATTTGTTGTGTATCGTTTAGCTCGAGAGGACTCGTGCAGAGCGCGGAACAAGTGTTCCGCAAATCGCCCATTCGTTCTTTGCGCTCGCTTCGATATCGACTGATTCACGGGCTGTGGGTTTTCCATTAAAACGAAAGTCATTATTTCAATCAATCGAGTGTAGACGGGTTCGAACAGGTGCAGCAGGCAGGCCGCAGCAGCAGTTGCAGGCAAGTGTTCGGAGTTGCATATCCCGAGTTTCCTCCGCTGCATCGGCGACCTCACTCCAAAGGGTTCCCGAAGGCTTTCGGAGGGAGTACAGTCGATTTTTGAACTCTGCAGCCACCCCAAGGGTTGGGACAACTTAAAGCCAACTTCTACGAACGCCGCTCAAGGTGGGAGGCCAGGTTCAGGTGTTTCCGTGGATCGCCGAAGAGTGGCGAACAGGGAAACCAGTCAACCAGCCAGCCAGCTGGTGAAATGATGATGGAGTTGATCGATTTTATTGATATTCGATCGTGATTGCACCCGTAGCCATTGGGTTGATTGATGGTGACGGCAAAGCCAGTCCCCATATTGCGCCATGCAGCATTCCATGAGCTCCGTTCAGGCACCGTTGGCAATGATGGATTCAGTTAAATTCACAACGAATCAATTCGACGCAGGTTTTTGAGCTGCTGCTGTTTCTGTGGTGTTGGCCCTGGTTGCGGTTCTGATGGTCCCATTCTCCCGACGTAAACAGGCGACCCTTACCTCGAAGGAACCCTTCGCAAAATGTGTTTATTTCCGGTTTTCCAGTTCGTCGTTGGGACATCTACTACGCAATCTTGTCGGGTTGGAAAATGTTTGACACCCATCCCCCAGTCCGAACCGTTTCGGTTGTACTTGTTCGGCGAAATGAGTGAGGGGGACATTTTAATTAGCCATTGTTCAAAGATGGAGTCACACTTCCGTTACAAAAGCGAAAGTGGAATGAATGATTTCGGGTCATTTGAATTTAAGTCACCTGTTTGGTCAGTCATTGCCGAGCTCTCGCTCCCGAGCAAACAACAACGGGCAGCTTGTAGCGAACAATGAAACAGCACCATCAACAACCGAAACAGGAACACCCGACCCGGCAACACTTGCACCTGGGAAGCACAGTTGATTAGATAGGTGAATTTAACATAAGACCACGGTTTGAGCACACCTATTTGCATATAGATGAAGATGGGCGCTTATCGAGTGACGTGAATAGTGTGATGTGTTCCGGTTCCGCCGGCTACCGTTCTTCTGTTCTACAGCACGCCTCGCTCCTCTCCCGCCGAAAGGGAAAAGGGATGGAGTGAGCCAGTGTTGGCTCGCACACGCGGGTTGAAGGCATGCATAATTTACTCTCAAAGGGATCCCGCAGTGTTTTCTGTCAAACGGAGCCACCGGGTGGGACTTCGACTTCCCCGCGGAGCCACAGTTGGCTTTTCTCCGACAACAATGCTGGCTTAGCGATACTCCGAAGATTCGTCGAAGATGGGTTGAGCTCGATCACCAGGGACCGACCGCGCGAATAGAGCACGGGTTAGTTCGACGTTTCGGGACGATCATTTGCCGGTTTTAAGGAAATGCTGCCTGTCACTTGGTGGAGGTGATAAGAATGATGTTCGACGAGCAAAGGTTGACTCATGTCTTTGTCGTGGGGTGAAAATATTAGATAATTAATTTTTGATTCAACTTAACAAAGCTCAGATGTGTTTAGAATTCAGCACAGCATAAAATATATAAGGTGATTTAAAAATTGCTTTCATTTAAAATGAAAGGCATACGGAAAGGCTTATGCGTGTTAAATTTTAGATTTCATATTTCAACACAGAGTGCTACATATTAAACATGCGATATAAAATTAAACATGCTGTACAAATTAAATTATTCGATTTAAGTGAACAAGGAAAGATATATTCTTTGTTTCGCCCTCAGAAAGAGAATATAGTAAAAATTACTCAAACATGTTGTGTTTATTGCTGATAAATAAAAATATCTGATGTCATTATATTGTTAGCTTATTTGGTAAAATTATTGTTTCAATGTTACGACATATCTTTATAACAGTCGACTAACTGTTTTTGTTTCTACGATTTTTCTTAACCTAAACGAACAGATTTTGAATTCCTTATACTATGGTTTGATACCTGTACCGGAATCATTTCATCTGTTGTTTCATCGGAAATGTTTTTTGATTTCAACTTTCGCATTACATTGTAATATCATGCTTAACGACTAGCCAAACAAAATATCAGAAAATGAAATGATCTGCCAAACCGTTCTATGAAGTAACCCTCATTCAGTTTTCTTACCTTGTTTTAATCACACGTTAAATAAAATTGATTTAAGTAAGTATAAGGAGGACAAATACGAATCCTTTAATGCATCATTTGGCTAGAGTATGGAAATAAATAAAAGTTTCATAGAGTGACAAAAACTGGAAAAATGTTCTTTGTTGCAATGAATTTAATTTAATTTTGTGTGAAACATTTAAATTTCCCATTGTTTGTAATTTAAGAAACAGAAGTGGGTTTGAAATGCTGAATTGACCATTGAAGGAAAAACGTAAAACTGTATTCTTAGTATACTGATATACATTAAAATACCTGTTACCAATTTTCAGCCCAATGAGCAATACTTTTTAACAATCTTACAAATCATCAGGCATCAAAACGTTAGACTTATTTGTAATCATTCAGTAAAAGCAGGTGGCTTTAAATGTATAGGTTAATAAGAATATAATTGTTCCTATTATTGCTAGGGGAGGATAAGGCCCGCTTCGTTGCATTGATCCCATTTTGTTTGTGTTTGCAACAGTCAGGAATTTCCTAAGATAGATATGAACCCAATAGCAGAAAAAAGTAGGTTAAAAGTGAATAACGAACTTTCCAGCCGTGTTACCACCCCTCGGAGAGCAAAATTAAGAGCCCTAATGAATTAACCATCAGATTTATAGGTGTTTATATTTAACTAATTTTCGTTCCTCTTTCGGAAATTGCTTTGAAAATTACGGTGCCCATAAAGAAGGATAATGAAAGATTATCAAACTTATTCGTCTGTCTTCACCTTTATCTTGCCTTCCCGAAGCGATGGAGATGTCTCACTGGATGAAGCATTTGGCTAGATGATAAACGTAAGATACCTTCCAATAAGCTCCGAGGTGGAAGTTTGCCCTTTGGCAAGCGTAAAACGAATGGCAGAGGCAAGCTCCCTCTCATCCAACATCACTGGATATCTTTTATGGTTGGTAACATTTTCTCACGGAAGAATATTTTCGAGAGGTCTCTTACCTACCAGTGGATGGGAGGGTTTTGGTGAAATTGGTCCCTAATGCTCCCTAATGTTTAGGTGGAATTTGTTGTAATTATAATAGGCTTATCCGGAAAGTTGCCCACATTGCCACATTGGATTAGATTGCAAGTTTAAGTATGTTGCCAGTACCTTCGCTCGATGGCACCTTAGAAGAATACACAATCCGGACGGAGGTAAAAGAAGTTCTCCATATTGAGACTCACATTCCTTTTTTTCGGATAGGCATCATTCTCCTCTTTTCCTGCTGAGCTGACAGTATTCCGCACTGGCACGAGGCAGACGACGTGCAGTGTTGAAAAGTTATAGTACGGCTAAGAATACCACAGAGACCGGAATGTTCCCATTGGCAGGGCAGAAGATGGGAAGTTTCGATCGCTATTTTCTACCGTTCGATGAAGGTATGCTCCGTTACCGGATAAAGTATAGATTGGTCTTCCGCCTGGTTCCGCTGCATGCCGAGAGAAAACAGATTTTTGTTAATCTCCAAAAAAATGGCCCTGTCATCCTATCGCAGAGTAGTCGAGCACAGAGCAGAAAAGCACTGAGGGAGTTGGTCAACATTTTGTCACCTCCGTGAAAGGAACGAAAAAAAAACCGCTGCATCGACAAGGACACAGCTTCGTGGGAATCGATATTTATGGAAGAGTTGTAAACGGAACTCGCCATCAGAGGGAAGTCTGGCGGTGGAATCGAGCATTCGACCCTGAGCGGAGATTCGAGGACCATGGTGACCAGAGTGAGTATTTGGTCCCGCCTCACATTATTCGAGAGTGTGTGTATGTGTGTGATTCACTGTGTGTGCCCGTTCTATTTTTCCTCGATTATCCTATTCTCCAAGTTCGATGTTCAGTTTGTTCTGCCGGGCCGTATGTAGTTCAGGCATGTACACCAGGCAGAAGTGGTCACTTTTACCTTTTTCGGTGCAAGCCTGGTATCGCTTTTGCATAATGTAGACAGGTTCCCGATCCGACGACGGATACAATCCGGATCCGAAACCCAAGCAGGATTCCACTGGGAATTAGCCATTTTCGCCATCGCTCCCGATGGATTACCCTTCGTTACGTGGACCGGGGCTGGAGCAGTATTTGACACTTGTAGTGAAGATTGGCGCTTGCTGCGCTTTGGACGTACGATATTTTCAAAGCCTGACCAAATGGTCATGGGGGTATATTTGTGCCGAAGTATGTATCAGCGTATTCATTGCCGTTCTCTAATGGCCACCGATCGATCGTAGACTGTTCAAAGCGGTAAAAGCTTTGAACTGTTAGTTTCTACAAGTCAGTTTCTTTTTGTATGTGCAAATTTTGTAAAACTTTTGAATACAACAACAAATCGATAAGTGAAATTGTCGTGTTGTGCTACATAATTGCATACTTCAATTGTCAAAAAAAAAAGTGGTTAAACAACAGTTGTGCGGTCCGGAACCCAACAGCAAAGCCATAAACGCGCGTCCAATGTTGCGTGTTCCGGGTTGCACATGAACCTTATGCTTCGTCAAAACCAACCACCTGAAACCGGCGCAATGAAGGAATGGCGGAAACTAGATGAAACCCGTCAAAGAGCAATGTACCCCCGGATGGATGAACTCCGGAAAGCAGTGGAAACTGCACGGTCACACGAGTACTGGCAGTGGAGGCGCTATCCAAAAAATTCAATCGATAAATCCACCCCGGGAAGGGATGTGTTTCTCCCTGTTTTGTTTTTGCCGGTCGCTGGAGCCAACCGATGCCAGGCGACAACAAACGAAGTCCCTGCCCGGAAGCCTGAAATCTGAGTAACCCCGCAAGTGAGCCCGCACGGAAAACTATAAAAAAAAACGGAGAACTTCCAACGGCCAAAAAAAGCACGTGCACGAAGTGTGGCCACGCGGGCGAGGGAAAGAAAGTATTTGCATCTCCACCCACCCAAAACACCCAAAGGATCCCTCCTAGTAAGGGTGAGGGCAAGGGTCCGCCGTATTTCTGGGTCGATTTAGCGTGTTCCGACCCTGCAAACGGGTTCTTGTTTACGTGTCGTTGTTTAGCTTGGCTGTTTCTATTTTTCCCTTCCGCCGATTGCTAGCTCATTGACTTTATGTTTTATTTTGCAGCGCTCCACTTTCAAGGCAAGTCATATTTTATGCTCCGTTCTGCCAGTTTCAATTCTCATCGGGTTGAAATAGAAATCAAACGTCGATCGATTACGACGCCGATGCGCGATTGCAATATATGTATTGTGCTGGTAGTAAAAACCGACACCCTGGAACGTCTACAAGACAGGTACACTATCGGTGATAAACGCCCGAAACAAACTAATTCCAGCTATGGTTCTCGAATTGACAAGATAATCAGCTTTCCGCATAAATCTCCGCACGAGGAGAAAGGTGTACGGAGGTGTTTTGAAAGTTGTTCGATGCTTCGAAGGGAAGAAAAATATAAATAGAAGCCTCTAACGAGCCTCGCATATTCGCAAGCATGCGGCCATCGGCACTTTCAATTTGCTTTTGTTAATATTCAGGGGGTGGATAAATTTAATGAGAAGCGGCGCAGTTCGTATATGCCTCGCTTCACATCGAATGTACCACATGCTATTCACCCCTACTACATTCAACGGCCATGGTTACCCTCAGCCCAGCTGCAAGAAACACTCCTTAGGCAAGAGCCTTACCTGGCAGAGGATTTGGACCGGAAGAGAGAGAGAGAGAGAGAAAAACAGAGTAAATATGTTTGAGGTCAACTGTAAAACGATTCGTATTCTTTTCTACTTTACCATTTCCGGTAACCTATGGGATTAATTATTTTTGAATTATTCACACCCACAGAACTACTTACAAAATATCATGAGATGGAGGTGCAATATTATTTTTAAACATTTGGTTTCAACGACTGATTGCTACATGTTTGAACATTATTTTACAATCCACATGGCATAAATAAAACAATTCTTGATAACGTTTGCTTTTATAGCCAATTCTATTGTAGCATTGAATGCAACATAAAAAAATGAGCTTTTCAATTTATTTTTGATGGCAATTTTTATCCAATCATTCCATCATCATTTTGATCAATTTATCCATCAATTTGTGATCCCATGTTTAACACTAGAACTACCGGAATGTTGACGCGAGCAACTCTTTCCAGTAAAAATGAGGAGTGGTTGTTTCGTGAGCATTTACAACGACCTGATGTATGTTTAATGTTTATTTATATTAAGTTATGTTGTTTTATCAAAAGGGGTTATTTCCGCATTTAATTTTATCATTCATGACTGAATACTCTATTGAATCTATGAATGAATTTAGGAACGAAAAACGGCTATTTTTCAAGCACTTATAACAAATTAGTATAATAGCTAAGAAGACATTGATTGTTTACTTCCTATTTTTACTAAAGATAATGTATAACTTGAACCAAAAAAGCTTTATTCAAGTTTGTTTTTAGTTTTAACTCTTTTTTATTGCGTATTTTATTGAACCAGTCAAAATGACTTTAAATCAGATAAATTTGTACAAGTTTCGATAAATATGTAAAAGTAATGCATTCACTTTGCCGGAATCGTTCCACAAAAAAAAATTGGAATTAGAAGACCAAACCTGTCAATATGACTGGTACGGTAGATCTAGTATTAAAGCTTTTCTTCTCAATGAATAATTTTTATTCCGAACTCAATCTTTAACGAAAAATCACCACAAAAGCTGCTATGAAATGCCACGAATTTTTGATAGCTAATCTTACGCATTACATATGAAATAAAGTTTTTTTAATTTTTGGAAATTGGTCAAATTTGCTGGTTCGAGCAACCGAAATCAAGAGTGCAACGGGCTTGGACTACCAAACAAAAGGAATTATCAACATATCGAGTAACAACGTATCGACTGAGCGTACATAATCTCATAATTTTGCATAAAATTTTATTGATGAATGAACAACGTATTTTTAGAGTGAAGGTTTTGTTATTGAATCCTTCAGATTGCTACGAAAATAAATCAATGCGAACATATCATAGCGTACATTTATGATGGTTTTATTGATGTAGTATGAATAAAACATTATCACCATAATTTTAACAAATTTAATTCTTAAGACTCTTGTTTTGAGCTGGATGCAACTCAAACTGCGTGAGAATTAATAATGTAAGGTAAAATAAGCATCATTTTCAAAATTTCATCTTTCTAATTTCGACGGATAAATGATTTTTATTTAAGTACAAACTTCAGTAGCTTTCCAACCCAACACATTTCTTTAAAGAAGATTTTTGTTTCCTTGTTATGCGTAATCACATCAAGTTCATAGAAACAGCAAACCAAACTTAATGCTGTGACAATTGCACGCCACAAAATAACGCCGTGATGTACATATTCATATGATGTAGTTCTTTTATTTTATTTTCTTCCAATATGACTCACCTAATATTTGATGTTATTTCAATAATGTTGTACATATTCATAACTCATCAACTTTGTTCATGAAATAAAGACTCGCAAACAACACTAAACCTCGCAGCAACATCAAAACATGCAACTTGACAACGAAACATGGCGCACAAAAGCTTCCGGCTTCCGGCATGCCAACGCCAGCGAGAATCAATCATCAAGATGCCTTCGTGCTTAATTAAATTAGCATTAAACTTTTGCATTTACACGATCAGCGAGCTTCACTGCAATGCATGTTGGGCCGTTGGCCGCAATCCCTGGCCGCACCATGCTGGCAGCAGAACAACGGCGACGACGATGCTCGAGAACATGTTAGCTCATTTGGGCCGCTTCCATCAATCTTGTATTAATCACGGTCGGTGAATCTAATCGTGCTTCATTATTATCCCGGCCAACGAGAAATCAGCGGCGGTCCGCGAAGTCATGCATATTAAGTACAGGACACTTACTGCAAGGCCACCGGCTGAATGTTCACAAGTGGTTCCCAGGGTGCAATTCTCACCGCTAACCTTTTACACCCACCACTCCGGGGCAGCACACATACCACGAAGCCGGCACAAGAAGGTGCACGGAGCATCTGAATGGCAGTCTATTCTCACGTCATATCAATCATATCAAATGCTCGGCTTGGCGGTACACTGTTCAATCTGTGCTGCCGGTACTAGACAACCTGCTCGCACCTTTTGTAATAGCTTTCCAAAATTCACTAATTCCAACGATTGACTCTACCTCTAATCTGCTTTGCTTTGAACTTACCTTATAGAATACCGCAAACGATCCTCGATGGAACCACCTGACGAACAACCCAAACAGATCACGAACGTCTCCTGCGTAGGTTTCGCCGGAATCCTTTTGCGAAACACTCTGCCTACGACCATGTTTGCCCGGCGAATCGGCACTAACCGAAAACAGTCTAAAACATATCCTTTTTGTAGCGCTTTAGATAAAGTCCGTTCCACCGATTCGAAGTGCGCTCTTCGGGTGTTGGTCGTTGAACGTCGTTCGATTCCGACAGGTTTCGATTCGTCCTCGAGCTTCGGACGACTCGGGCAGGAGAAATTTTCCACTGACCATGCGCATAGCCCGCTTGAACCTGGACTTGAACTTCACGTAAATGAACGCAATTCACTGTAGCTGGCGGATGTTTTGTTTTTGCTCACTTTCAAAAAGTCGTTGCTTTGCGAAATGGAAATTATCAGCGATTGATGAACTCTGACACGATTTGCACAGCTCAATTGGAGCGTGGGTATCGGGGTGGAAATAATTGGTGTGCATTATTAGTTTCCGATCCACTTCTAATCGCAAGTCGAATGCTGAAATGAAGCGTCTTCTTGATTGGTTGTGCTTCGCCTTCGAGTTACACCGAGAATATCCATTCGAAACTAAATGAACTTAATTGGAAAAGTCTTGCAAAAACAATCAGTACAATACGGCAATGGTTATGGGTTTAGATCAAAGAAGCAATTATTAGGTGCGCAAATAAAAAACGGCCGTTTTTTCATAAGTTTATTTTTACTCGTGGCATTTTTATTTGTGGAAATAGGGTCAATCAAAGTATTGGCCATTATTATTTAACACTTTCTTCCACCTTTCGGGTAATTCGCGGATTCCTTTTCTGAAAAATGATTCGTTTTTCGACGCAATCCAGGTTTCCAACCAATTCTGGATCTCTTCATAGGAGAAGAATTGCTGGTTAGCCAATCCATGTGCCATGGATCGGAACAGATGGAAATCCGATGGTGCCAGATCCGGTGAATACGGCGGGTGCGGTAAAACATCCCATTTGATGGTATTGAGGTAGTTTTTTACAGGTTGCGCAACATGTGGCCGAGCATTGTCATGCAGCAGAATAACTTTGTCGTGGCGTGATGAGTATTCTGATCGTTTTTCACGCAGTGCTTGGCTTAAACTCATCAATTGCTTCCGGTAGCGTTCAGCAGTGATTGTTTCTCCCGGTTTAAGAAGTTCGTAGTAGATGACACCGAGCTGGTCCCACCAAATACTCAGCATAACTTTCGAGCTATGGATGTTCGGCCGAGCTGATGATGTTGGGGTATGACCGGGGGATCCCCATGATTTTTTGCGCTTGGGATTGCTGAACAAAATCCACTTCTCGTCTCCCGTCACGATTCTGTGCAGGAACCCCTTTCTGTTGTGCCGCTGGACCAGCAGTTCACACATGACGAGTCTGCGTTCGATGTCCCGCGGCTTCAACTCGTGTGGTATCCATTTGCCCTCCTTCTGTATCATGCCTAACGCCTTCAGCCGTGATGATATGGCCTGACGAGTTACACCAAGCACGGCTGCAAGCTCTTCTTGCGTTTGACAGTGATTTTCCTCCAGTAAAGCCGTCAATTCTTCGTCTGCGAACGTTTTGGGCCTTCCTTCACGTTGAGTATCCTCCACGGCGAAATCACCGCTTCGAAAGCGTCGAAACCAATCCCGACACCTTGTTTCGCTTAAAGCAGCATCGCCGTAAACATTCGAAAGCTCTCGATGCGCTTCGGCTGCCGTTTTCTTCGCCCGAAACAAAAAGAGCAACACCTCCCGCATATGGCGCTTTTCCGGCACAAAATCAGACATTTTCAACAACCAGTAACTTTTACCCGCGCGAAATAATCACTAATCTGTTTACACAGTTTGATAATGTCATTCCCGAGCTTGGTTTATGACGTTTGTAAACATCAAAATCGCGCCACTAGTCCACAGTGGTCCCATCGATTTCAAAACGGCCGTTACTTATTTGCGGACCTAATAGATTTATATTGCATTAAGGTCTCTTAAGCAGATACAATATTGTGTTACATAACAAAATCGTTTAAAATAAATAAATCAAGAAAAAATAACAAATACAGCTGGTGAACTCATATTTAAGAATTTCTCAAATTCGTGTTATAAATAACGGATTAGGTACATGAAACAGCAAGAGACGATTCAATACACGAAAGCGAATGTATATTTTGTAAAAGTGGCTCGAGTTAATCATCAAGGGTGAAAAGGGCGACACAAGGTTTTTGTTTTATGATACACATTACGAAACATGCGTAACTTTTATTATAGATTCACGCTTGGTTTTCCACAGAAGTGCCAACGATAATGATCTCGCTTGAAAGATTATGTTGAATGTGTTTCCAGTAGGGGAGGAGAAATTTCAATGACATCAAATGTGCTAATAGTCTCCCATATTTAAAGGCTAGTGTTACGAGGAAGTACAATGGCTGTAAATGTAATTGAGAGCTCCTTTTCAAGTTCACTTAAATAGCTCACATCAAAGAGTTGCTTTTCGAAGTTGAATGAATCAATTAACACATGCTTGAAAGCCGCGCGTTAAGTAAGATATTATTTATTCAATGTTTGAACAGCCGAGAAAGCACTCGCAAGATTCTGGCGTGTTAAATTAGCACAACTTTGTTATTCCTAAGTAATAATAAGTGGCAGCAAGATATTTAAATCATCAAGATGCTATGACATATTGCAATGAGTAAGACTTTTTTTGGTCAATAAATGTTTGCGGAATGCGGATTTAAAATATCTCAAACATCTGAAACTTGCTTTCAATAAAAGCAAGTAAATAATTTTGATCTTTTTTGTCGTATAGCTTTATACTTCCAGGTGCAGTTACAATTAAGCTGGAATATATGGAACATGTTCAAAAGTGTTAAGAATTTGGAATTTTCATATTTTTTTGTTCTACTTTTTGTTAAATGTTTCTTCTTCCTTTGTTCTATATCCAATCATTTATAATAAAATAGCAACAATTGAAAGGTAAAACAAGCTACTACCATTCTTATTTGAATGCATTTAGATGAATTGGACTCCGTTGACACCGATTTCATAAAACCGTGCACCGTTCCGGACGATCTTTGCTATTCAACAACCACTCAAAGACCGGTGCTGAGTAGCAAACACACTCGTGAATGTCAGTTAGGTATTTTTGCTACCGTCCCGTCCCAATGGACAATACAATATGCATGCATTTGGAAGGTTCGGTCAATTTCCGGTTCGAAAGCGGTTGTTCGTGAATCGATGGTGTGAACTCGCAGTGCCGCGCTCGCTTTGGCCTCCACATTGGCCGTAGTGCATTGGCTTACCGATCAACGTTGGACGGGTGAGTTAGGGAATTGAATAGGTATGAATTAAAAATGCAACCAAATTGCATAAACACCGTAACACTTTCAAATCTAGCGCGAAATGGCAGCACTGTTTTGTTTTCTCTGGTTTGTGAACTGGTACACATTTTATTTATCTCTCCAATCTCTGTTGGGACGGACTCGTAGAACGTGAATGAAATTGCTAGTGGAATTGTTAAAAGCATCACTTATGGAACTAGTTGGCTTCGTTTCGTAATTGTTACCATTATTCAATCTTTATCGCAAAGCGAGTTTCAACCCACCATCCGTGATGGAAATGTAAAACATGTCACTTTTCATTAGGAAGAATGTGGTGAGCACGTATAAATAATTGTTTAATTTTACGTAGAGTTCTATTGAAAATTTTATTACTTTTGTATATCTATTATGTATCTACCACAGTTACTCTTTGGTAACTTAAATAATCATACTTCATCCAAGCATCAAACTCCGCAATTCCTTTGTAGAACATGTCCCGTTTTTGAAAGTTTATGGTTACGTCCTCGTAAAACTCAATTCTTCAGCTTACTAGATAGTCTCGATTGTTTTTCGATAAGCAGTTTCTTCTTCTTCTTCTTATGTGGCTCAACATCCCCAAGTGGGACTATGCCTCTCTCCGTAGAGAGTTACTGTGACCGAAGGACGGTAAATTATAGATCGGTGGTCAGCCGTTCGTAATACCGGGGGGTGCCAGACTCGGGATTCGAACCCACACCTATGGCGTGGTGTTTTCTAGCACTACCGCTGCGCCATGGGCTCCCCCAATAAGCAGTTTATTCCTCATAATTTTTCACAATCCACAAGGCGAGTTTCAACTTTTCTTGCATGATCGTGGTCTTAATGTGTGCAATTGATTCCGCCCTGGTTAAATTGCTTTGATTTAAAAAACGTCCATTTTTACTCCTCTCCGATAACTTATGAATTTGAATATTTTATTTTTTTGTTTCTATTTTTCTGCTTCTTCTTCTAGTCTAGCATAACCACCGTAATTAGTCATGTTTCCATTTCAGAGGCTTACTACGCAAGTAATAAGGGACCTAATTTTAAGCAATAGTCGCTCTTGTACAGTCAAGACTCTGATATTGGTTGGGATTCGAACCCACGCCGCTGTGGCAGTTTTCAAGAATCTGAAGGATATTATTTTATACGTTACTGTACGACTGTCCTGGACTTACCACGGGCGTCATTTTCATTCCTTCATTATTTTTCTTCATCTTCTTCTTTTTGGCATAACGACCGTCTTCGGTCATGCCTGCCCCCTGAAGGTCTTACAAGACTTTTTTCCCTTTGTGTAAGTGAATAGTCAGTCCTCACGTGTTCATGTTGCACGTATTTGCCCAGAAATACTTGAAGAAGGTTAAAATAACCCCCGTGAAGTACGTTTTAATGCAATCGCCTACAGCAAAAATAACAAATATGAAATACGATTAAAGAAAAACAACAGGTGATCTCCGTACTAATCGCTTCGTGCTCATTCAAGAAACCATAAAATTATTCCACCACAATCCTTCATTACGGGTTATGCGATTTGTTGCAAATGCCTTCGCCATTGTTCTGTACACATGTATCGTGGAGTGTGGATTTCGATTGCGACCAACGATCTGGTCTGTAATCAAGCGCTAGTAATGGAGAAACTTTCGGAAGCGTCTTTTTGCGAGTATCTTGTTATGAGCGAATGATGAGTTTTTGCCAAACTAAATGAGAATTACGACGCAAGTTGGGTACACGTCGTCGGTCGTGTTGGGATTTAAATCATTTGCTTTCCGAGCTGCTTCTTATATTTATGCAGCCGGCAGCAAAGTGCTTTTTGGGTGGCAAACTAGTCACGAAGACGTACACACTTGCACATTATACACGCTGTGTACGCCATGCTGCCGGATACCAGCGTTCGATCGAAGCCGGTTCGAAACATCGACGCCACCGAAACCATATTTTCGGGCAACCAAACGCATTCGCTTCCTGCAGCGCGTCCACCGTTCGTTTCGTAACCAAACATTCGACCTTTTATTTGTTTTAAATTTATTTCTGTGAATAATTTTATTATTGTTTAATTGAATTTAAATGGAATAAAATATTCCACCGTGCCCTTGCTCGGCAAATATTTGCCGTGTGACGATACGCCTACGCTCATGCATGTATGCACTACTGCACCGCCCCACTCCCTCCGATGTTTGCCGTGCCCCCTGTCATGCATGTATGTACAAGAACAATTTAAATTTCTCTTACTGTGTTCCCTCTCTTTCGTCATGCGGTTGACACGTGGTGCAGTTCCAACGGCCCAGTGTCGGCCATCACGGGCGGCTCGGTCCCGGCCATCCGCTACTGCAGTGCCACCGGAACACACCGGGTCTCGGTTTCTGCCGAGCGATCGCCCCCGAAAGTGCAGTGCGTGCCCCATTTCGACACACAATATGCAGCGAAAGCGATGCATTCAGTGGGGAGACGGAATCCCGGTCGAAGGTCGGGAGCAGCCGTTCCCTTTTCCGGTTCGTCGATTTGTCGATGCTCCTGTCCAACGGCTGCCCCGTTTTCCCTCGATACCAATCGAACCGATCGGGGAGTTACAGGCCGTGAAAAAGCCCATCATGCATTCCGAACCTCGAAATGCCCCCGAAGGACGGGCTCCTTGTGCAGTGTTGGGTTTTATTGGCTATCGATTGCTTAAAAATTCGGGTTCGATTTTTGTCGCAGCAACGGCACGGGACAGAAAAATAGACCAAACAATAACGATTTCATTCTCCCGACAGGAACCGCGCCTTGACCGGAATTGCAGCCGGGTTAAATTTGTATAAACGGCAAAATGAAGTGTCGTCATCGCAATACGTTACCTTTCTCCCCGGGTCGGTTGATATCGCAAATGGTTTATTGACCGGGCATAAGCTGTAGGTTGCCCCATTGATGCTATCTTTTTCTTCCATGCTTTCTGGTACCGTTTCCTTCCTTGGTTAATTTTAATTCTTTTCTTTATGCTTATATTTTCCGTAGAATATTTCTTCTTTATAAGTCGAACACTAAAAAGATTTACAATGTTTAATTCAATTTGTTTTAAGTGTTGTATGTTTTGATAAGATATCTAATTATGTTTTTCCAACTCTTTACAACACATCCTGCTTTCTAAAGAAGCTTTAATTTCGTTAATTGACACAACATAAACAAGCAATTGTGTTCATTGTCATTCATAAACATTGAATTAAATCCTCCCAGAAGCATCTTTGTATCGTGCAAAAACCAGCGCGTTGTGTTGATTGTTTATAAATGTAAAAAATGGCCCTGACTTCACCGAACGGCCCTACGATTGTGCATGCATATCTCAGATGCCGAAAGTGGCCCAGTAGATTGCCGAGGGATGCTTGATCAAACAAAATGCAAATGCGATGAAATCTACCATCCCATCCCATCAAACGACGTCTAGCCATATTCCGCGACGAACGCTTTTACGCTCTTCGGTAGCGGGAGTACATAAAAATGAACTTTTCGTCCCTCACCACCAAGGAGGATCTGAGGAGCTTTTCCCGGGGGCAAGGTCATCCGACTCGGTGGAGGGGAAGTGAGTTTTGTAAATGAAAACAGTTTTTCATACGAATGTACGACCCTGGCGGGTCAGTACTTGCATTTTCGGAGTTCTCTCGTACTCCAGTTTCTTCTAGCGTTTTGATGTCTTTTGCGCTGGAATAAATTTAACCATACAGCAGTACACACTCGCAAGACATTTATCTGACGCAGCAAGACGCATTGGACGCACTCGAAGTAGAGCATCCGTAGGCCATAGGCTTTCGGCCTCAGGCCGGAAGCAAATGAAGTCACAATTCATGCAAAGAAGCAACGACGCAAGCGAATCGCTTGAAGACGCCACCATGTCTGCGGTATACACCCTTATCTTGCGGCTCTAAAATCTCACTACATGTGCCTGCATGAGTGCATGCGTGGAAGTCGGAGTGTGATTGTTTTCCGACCGGGGGCAGATTATTTGCAATCGCCACCCAGGGACGGGGCGCTAGGGCTAGAAGAAGGTTATCCGAAAGCAATGGAAAAAATATAGGAGACCACATTCTTCGCCTCTTAGGCCGCTGGGCATTCTGCCCAAAAGACGAGGCGTTTATATGTTCATAAATAACGCAAAAGGGTGTCGAAAATTTGGCTATCGTTACTGGCATGGCCAAGGTTCGGAAACGGTGGCAGCAGCACGGTTCGGTTCGGTTCCATTCGTTTGCTCGATTGCTCGATATTGATTTTGGCTCCTTTCCTCCTCAAAGCCAAAGTCCGGGCACGTCCTCCGGTTTCGTAAGGAAAGCGAGAGACCAAAGAGCTCGTTCTTGGGGAAATAATTAACCGATCGGCAGCGGCATCCACGTTAGCGTTGCTTTATCGAGCTGCGCCATCTTAGCGCGAAGTAAAAAACGAAACGAAATTCGTTAAAGACTTCTCCTTCAATCTCAAGCCGTCTGCCATGGGATGAGACTTAAACGTCGCTAAAACCAAAACCGATCCGAAGGTTCGGTACATAGACACACACATATAACGTGGACGTGTAGAGAAACCTGTTAAAGCGCTTCTCCGAGGTGGATCATCGTCGTAATCAGATAATCACTAAGCGATGGCCATCAAGCCATCATAGGCTCGGTCATGTCGGGCCTTCCACATCACGTACTATGGCGCGCTTGTGGCGATACTCTGCATATTTCCCTTGATGCAGCACTTTTTCCATGGTTTTCGGTGCGCTCGGTTTGATGTTCGCCCGCTTTTCCGATGCTTTTCCGCCGGTCCGTTGTGAAGCGAATGATGACGATACGAGCTCGTCGAACTGTTTCAATACTTTCGTACCCGTCCATCACGCGGCCACTGTTCTCACTCTTCCGGGGCTACGATTTTGCACCCCCTCCAGAGATCCCACGGAGACCGGGCGAGTTCATGTTGTGTTTTCACCGTAGGGCACGGCGAGCATTAACTTCAAAATCATGCCGAATGGGAAATGGAGAGCGGGAGAAAATGGGAACGATGATACGGGAACGATGGGATTGCGTGTTGGTAGAAAGGATCGGAAGGAATTGATTTTAATCAATGATGCCAAGTGTTTAATGAGTGCGAACAATGAGGGTGCCCCAAGCATTGGCGGCAGATTGAATTAAAGCAATCGATCCACTTTTTTTCGAAACCGCTGCACTCCAACATACTCCAACACCGTATCTCGCATGGGATGTGATCCGGGCGAATTTGTTAGACCCTTGCACCCGCACAAGTTTGTGCGTATTCTTTTTTCTAACCACTTTCTGGCTCGACTCGATATTTCAACGAACCGTTTTTAACATTTAACGAATTCCTTCGCGCAAATTTGTCCATCTTCGTTGGGCAAATAGTTTTGTGGCATCCTTTCAGGCGAGCACGTGATTCGTTTGAATAATTTTACTCAATAGAACGCTGCACCGCATTGTAGCGGAGTGCAAAACCACAATTACCGTATTTGTGTGGCTTGCACCTAAACGGGAAAAACCGTCCGGGTGTTAAAGAGGAGAACCTCGACTTTGCGGTCGATTCGGAAACGGAAACATTCAAATCGGGCGTGCACGTTTAATCACGCCAGCGCAGCGTTGGAGTCGATGCATCTCTTATTTTCCTTAAACTGTTGTTTTTCAAACATATGAAGAAGAATCAGACACTGGCATAGTAGCTCGGAAACTGATCATTTGGTTTGGCATTTCGTACAACCAAAGTCCAGAATGTTACATATAGCAGAACGTTAATTTTGTAAGAATTATGCTGAATATTATCCATTTAAATGTGACGAAATTCAAAGTAGTTTACAGTTAATAATAACTAGATTTGTTTCATATGTTTGGTTTGGTTTTAATTATGTTTGCGACGCTAAACACGTTGACTGCCACGCTGTTTTAGTACATATTTTAAGTACAATCATTTTTGTTAAAACAAGGTTATCAAATGTATTGATAAACCGGTGTTTGTAAACTAAGCAAAAACTAGACTTCCCAAAGAGTACTTTCCAGCCATTTGTATAGTCTACTACTACATAAGTCCAATACTATGTTAGTGTAAAGGGCCGGTAGGCAACAAGCCATCACCACCTATTTGGGTGATACGGCAGTCATCGTGTTAAACCAAAGTGTTGAGAACAATTTTACATTGAATTTATGCTAGAGAGCTGGTTTTTCGATTCATTCGATTTCCTCTAGCCAGCGCAGCTCTGTATGGATTCAATTCTTCCCTTGACTATTACACAACTTTAAATGCTCATGGGGAAAATGCATTTCATTCTCTCTTTCCTTCTCTCTCGCTCTTTCTTGATTGATGCATGTTTATTAACTGACATAAGGTAGCACAATTCTCCGTCGGTTGATTGTGTTACCAATAATTATGAAAAGAAAAAACTGACAACCCACCGGTTTTGGGTGCGAATGATTCGATTTAATGCTTCGAAGCAGAAAACCACAAACACATCAACAAACCCCACCGTCCGTTTTCCGAGGCTCGAATTTGATACTCACCGGTCTCGGGATTCATTAATACGATTACGAATTAATTAAACTAATCATGTTTCTGCATTCTCTCCGGTGGCAACACACATAAGCCCGCCATTTTCTGATGGTGGAAAATTTGTTCCAAAGACGAACTAGACGGTTTCAAGCTGCCTCTAATTTCCAGTCCCTTCCACCGCATTGGTTGTCCAGAACCATGATTTCCCTCCCACGTTGCATGTGCGGTATGTGGGGTTTGGAAATAGCTGCCTCGTAAGGGTTTTTTTTTGTGTGTGTCTTTTGCTCTTCAACCACCCCTAACTAGGGCGAGCTGGGTCGACGTGTCGTGTCCGTGGGGAATCGTTTCTGATCGAGAAGAAAGGCCAAAGAGCCGTTTTCCAACGAGCAGCAGCATCTCGCCGTGGTGGTGAGCTTGTGTAAAGACGAGAAAATCGCTATGTTTATCCCACCCCGTGCACAAATCCTGACCGGTCCTTGTGTATAACCGCTTTGATCCATCCAAGCCGTTCGCTGTCGGGCACGATGTCGATGCTAAAAACCCCGGCACTACCTGCTCTCAGCATGGGGAAGAGCAACCGTAAGAGCAGGGGAAGGAGGAGCGCCCACTATCTGCCTCTATGTTGATCCTTACGTAAAATCGTGCCCTGGCGACGTTTGGCCGCACGCAGGCAACCGGTACACCGTGATCGGATGGGTTCGAAAGAAATCGAATTAAAATTGTATCAACTTTAGTGGCGTTGGTTATTTTTGACGGTTCGTGATATGCTTGCCGAATGGCTTCGTTATCCGACGGAGGCGGTCAGGACGTCGGCGGTAAGGTGCAGCCCGGGGTGGGCGGAGGAAACCGGTCCTACACAGAGCCGAACCGAGAAACTTGCCGAAACCATCGTACCCCATGGGTGAGCATCTTTTTCTAGGGCTGTCGGGTGTCGGGATGTTTTTTCCCCTCCTGGCCACCAGCAGCTGAGGGTGAAGAGTGATAAAATAAGTAAACCTCACACAAGTGAGTTATGAATGTTTGATGATCGGTAGTTTACCTCCGCCAGCCAATGGCCCGGTGCCGGTTGGACACGGAGCAAGGTTGACTTTATTATTGGTCATCCCGTTTTGCGTTGTCGTTGATGTAGTTCCATTAAGTTCAGGTCAATAATTTGCACCGGACCGACCTTTAGATGCTTCCCTTCCTCCGATCCGATCCCATGCTCCCGACCCATGCATCGTTACCGGGCGAGGGGAGGGTCGAAAGTATCAGATTCATAAATCTGCAAAACGTATGCGTTCGAATCGTGTCCCATTGCCACCGTAACGAGATCGCTGCTAAGTGTGATGATAATTTTACACTCACCTTAGCCACAAGGTCGTCATGAAGTAAAATTCATGGGGTCATTTTGCACGTGACTGAGCAGCACAACGTTTGTTGGACGAAAGGAAAGCCTGGACTTCGATTTTGTTCACTGGAAGTCCAATTTGAAGAGCCTTGAAGCCGCACGTATAAGCTAGAAAATTCATTATTTTCTTCGAACCAACTGAACCAAGGATTTTAAACAGCGTAATTATTTTGAAACCGAATTAAAATAAATTCGTATTTCACATCGCTAGACGTTAGTAACGTACATTAGTTAAATTATTGTGATGTAATAAGTATATTTTTTTCAACACCAATTTACTGCAATGATATTTTTTAAATAATTTACTACTACACCGTTAGACATTAGACATTTTCCTTTTATGTATGCATCACTATCACTTCTATTTGACAATTTTCTATATCCTGGCAAGGATGATGTGCAACATATATTTTTATTTATATTGAACTATTAAAACCATGTTTAAATCTTTCGAATTGTTGATACTTTTAAACATACATATTATATTACTAACATAATGATTTGAATTTCTGCTTACCTTATTCAAAATACAAAAATTTGGAAAAGTAAAGAGGGAAACAATGTAAGTACTCGTGGATTAAAAAACTGTTGACCCAAGACTGCCAATCCATTGATTAGTTATCTGCTTCGATATAAACCATCATAATTATCACTCCTCTAATTTGTTCCCTTCTATCATACGCTCTTCAGAGTCCGCTAGAAAAGTAAAACTTACCCGTGTGCTGCAACACCATCGTTAATCTTGCTCTTTGCCATCGAGTGCACGAACTATGCCAGCCCTTGTTAAAAGCTAATTTATCATATTTACACTTCGGTGTCACCTGCTTGCACCGTTTTGCATCAATGGGACCTCATGCGCCCTGAACTATCATTTTTTAAAAAGCTTGTTGACGGTTCCAAACTATACAATGAACTTTGCCCTTCTATGCTTATTTTTATTCATCATCATTCGTACTCTCTTAGCAGTATGGTGCTATCAACGTGAGGTTGGATAGAGTCATTGGACTGTTTTTCTGAAACCGTATTGACTCAGCTCCTCTGAGCTGCAAAACTGAAGTGTTGCTTAGTACTTGGAAGTATTTTGCTTCAAGAACCTACAAAGTAAGTTAATAAATTTTACGTACCAATCCTTAAATGTTTTTTCATTATATTGAAACTTCACCGGAGCTAGGCTTTGTAACAAAACCCAACAAAAATTGCGATTGCCAAACATTTCGAAAACTCTCTGGTCTTTTGCATCCCCTTCAAAATGGAGCAAACAGATGCACTCATAAATCTTGCAGAAAACACCGCAAAAAAGGAAACTTTGCTTGATAGTTATTCAACAATTAGTGTCAGGGCAATGTGTTTCTCCTTCCTTCCTATGGTCTTCTCGTCCTCTGCCGCCAGCCGCTACTCCGTCTTGTATGTCAGCCTCTAGCGCTAATAGTCTATCGATTGAGATTAGCTCTATAGACGAAATGTCGCTTCCGAACCGCGCCAGCTTCTCTTCCGCAAGCCATATATTACCGGAGCAGCTACTTTTACGAAGTACGAAGTACGTAAAACCAAATTACATCACCTCTCGAACAGCGCGTCGCGTTTGCACAGCTCAAACCCGAATCCGTACTTACTCCTTTTTCATCCCTCCTGTCTGTGCTTATATTCTTGAACATTGATTGATGGCATACTTGAGTGTAAAGTTTTTTTTCTTCCATACTGCCAAGAGTCCTTCAGTTCATTGTTGACGTTCCGCACTCGATGAACTCCTCCAATGCATGTGTTTTTTTTTCAGTACGGTAAGAAGACAGTCCAAAATCGTCTCCTATAGGCTCGCACACACTGCCTATTGAATGGAAAGGGGAGGTTAGCTACAAGATTAAGAAAGCAAAACGAAATAAATACACTGTGGGAATGGATCGTCCGTATCGAGAGCGAGCGAGAGTGCTTTACATAATTGAATTGCAATGCGACACGCTGGCGTCAAGTGCGGCAAATTCCTGTGGTGCGGTTGAACGGAGTACGGTGGCATCTCAACAACGTACGGAAAAATGAAAAATAGTACAAAACGGTGGCCAACCGACCGGTACTGGCGCAGAACGGGAACAATGTTAAGCAATGGGGCACGGAGCATAAGAATCGCTTCAAAACGGGAAAATTGCAGGCCAACAAAAAAAGGCGCTGACAAATGGAACAAAATACATAAGTGGCTATTTGATTTGCCCAGAAGCGTAAAAGATTTATCACCCAAACTTGCGTCGCGGCTAAGGGGCGGTGCAGCGTCATAATAGAAGCTATAAAAATATAATCCCACCGCATTCTCCTCCGGGCGGGGCAAGTTTTTGAACGAAAGTATTATCGTTCTTCAATCTACGCCACATTAGGTTGCCATTGTAAATTTTGCGAGAGGAAAATAAAACCTACAATACTTACGCCTCGAAATCTACTGAAGGGAGCGGAATGAGCGGAGTTTCCAATCCGTGAAGTTACCTTCTGATGACATAATATGCCAGTCGTTATCCAATCCGAGCTTCCAAAATCCGTCGATTGCCGTGAGAATGATTTCACATCCAACCCATCGTACGAAGACTCCATGGAGTGCAGTTCTAAAGTTCATGCAAATATCATGTGGCGAAGTTGAAAGCGCTCGGGGCGCTGGAAAAAATATCGGTGGTAAAAATCAAACCTCTACTATTTCCTGTCGAACACTTTGGACAAAAAATAGTTTATTCTCTCAAAAAACGAAAGAAAATCGCACAGAAGGATTTCTTTTGACATTTACGTCTTCGGCGCTGGTAGGACTTCCTCCGACATTCCACGGAGGGCATAAGTATGAGAAAAATATTTTCATTGTAAATTTGAATTTTATTCAATTTTCCATTCATTTCCACCGAGCTGCCAAATAGTCGGCTGGAGTCCCCTCTGGTGTTCAGTGTGTGTGTGTGTGTGTGTGTGCGTGTGAGAGGGTCTAACGTGCCTTGGACCACTCGGCTCCGGATGCTGGCCCCGGAGACGATTTGTCGCTGGATGCTCGACTAAGGGGGCTCTCAGCGAGGTGTCGGGTGTCCTTGTTTCCTTCCGGCGCTTTTCGTGACTCGTCGTCGTCGTCACAACACACGAGGGCAGCCAAAAATGGAGCATGTTTCTGACTTAAGCCATTCATTTCTGCTCCTTCCGCTTGCTCGTCCTGTGCTGGTGTTGGATTTTTGCATACGCCAATCGGAGCAATATGCAGAATAATACGTAAATACGTCTGTGTATTGAATAGACAACGTGGCGTCCCATATGTTAAGATATTATTTTATATTTCCACCGCTTTTAAAGTGGACCCTATGTTTGGAAGCTGAGGCGGAAATGTGTTCACCATCCCACCATTACCGAAGCGTTCGGAGGATCGCTAAATGGAGGCCAGAAGGAATCTGGACTGCATGGTGCAGAGTTCAAAATGTGCAAAACTAAACTGCATTGCCCGGAGGGTGGGCCGGCGGTTGCGTTGGTGGTCGCGAAACTGCCATAAGGCTCACCGCCTTTGGGTGGAAGGTGGAAGCACAAAATATGTGTTGTGGAAGGAAATTCAATTTCTTCGAAGGATTTCGAGGGATTCACGTTTCGACGTGAACGTGCATCGTGTTCCATTCCGTACACATCCATTAATGCGTGCGCCTTCCCGCCATCGGTCGGTTTTGGATGGTGAATTTTTATTGGCACAATTTGCCAGCCTTTCCGTGTTATGTTATTTTAGTTTGATTTCGGTTTTTTCGCTCCCTCTTTTATTTCACTCTAGTCGAGCACATTTAAGGGCAGGGGTAGGAAATAAACGATGGGCCGGTGGATGTTTTAGGAAGCCGGGAGTGTACCGCACCACAAATCGATTTGATCGAGGCGATTTTTGAAACAGTTTGGCGTTTCCGGAAACCCCGAACGCTCTATGGTGGTTGCGTTTGTTTATCTTACTCGCAAGGTTACCCGAAAACGATTTCCATTTATTCGCGAAATAACATAAACAAACTAACCGCATCATATCAAATACTGTGCGAGAAAAGCGTTCATATTAATTCCATTTCGGGATTCCCCAATACTATAGAGAGCTATAAGCTCTAACAGATTAAATTTTGCTACAATAACATCAAAAATGCACTCCGAAAATTTCTCATTCTACTATCGGCATCCATCAATATAGAATTCATGTATCTGGTGTTAAAATTGATTACGAGGTATAATGAAAAAAAATAAATTCTGTACAAGTCAAAACATTCATGATTCATCATGTATAACAAAGATTTCACATTGAAGTTTGGACATTTTTGATGACAAATTGCAAAACACGTATTTATCAGGATTTAGGACCAAAAAGTAACTTTCGTCTCACGTATACCAACAATTTTCGCATCATGCATTTTAGAAAGGTCTAATTTTGACACATTGTCAAAAACAAAACTTTGCATTAAAGCCTCAAATTATAGCCTATAGTGCTATGCAATGAACAACGGAAAGGTTTGAATTCAATTTCATGTTTTTCATATGTATTCATGGCAACTTCAGAAGTACTGTGCTTCAACATCGATATTTGTGCGTCGACAGCGATGAGTGATGTTACAGCCGATGTACAATCATTCAACAACTTTATTCCTTACGAAATTATGTGCCTAAAACTTATTTATGTCTTTTTATTTGGTATAAAATGTAATTGAAAACAAATCTAAAGTCGATTGAATTTTTTTTAAATCTAACGTGCTGTGACTAAACTGATTCTTACAATTAAACATTAAAGCTAAATAAATCAGATCTTTGAAATTCATGAAGTTCTCTGTGAAAAGTATTATAATTAAATGCAAATTTGGGTATTATTTCTTTCTGTTATTTGCTTTACTTTAAAATGCAATACTTGTTGCCTCGTTGCAAGGATACAATTCACGCGAATCAAATTTGATTTATCCACTCATATTAGGATGGAGAGCAAACATTCTTCCGTCCAATTGACGAGAGTGAATTACTCAGTGTCTGCTACACCGCGTGTCCCAACTCTTCGTAACATTTCCATGTCCGTTTCCCAATTTCCACGAGTTGCGTATCAAAACATTTCACCCCAGCGTTTGTGCATACAAAATTTACTCACGCAAAGTAAAGATGAGGTTTGGCTGTTATTTCTCTGCTCCCCTTCGTCACCTCCGCCCTTTTTTTGCATTCGTTTCCAAATCTCCCACCCGGATCATCAACCGGATCCGGAGCATAACCGGATTAAATTTGAATCAACCGAAAATCGGGAAACGTGATATGCTTCGAAATCGGCCCGACCGTGGCTTGCAGTGGCAGTCTTTTCGCAGTGGTCTCCATGATTCATGACTCGCCTTTGCGCGGTGCCTGGGATATTATTCTACCTTATCGTTTTAATCGAATCAAAACATTATTTTTTTCGCCTCACCACCCACACGGTTGCATAGCAAAGTGCGATGGTGATAGCGAGCGTCAGTGCTGCGGCAACCAACGTTGGTTCATGCACACATGCCTACGAAAGGTGGTTCTACACCCGGTCGACTTTCCACATTTTCCACGGGCTGCTGATTTTCCCCAAAGCCCTTCCCAGAATAATACTCTCCATTTCTCCATTGCCGGCCAGATCTTTGTCGTTCAGTGCATGGAGAAGGTATATCTCAAAAGGTTTCCACTTCCGCAATACAATTTTCTAACAGTTAATAACAGCAACCCCGTAGTAACATGTGGAGCTCCAAATGAGGGACGACAAAATTCAACGAAAAAACGACTTTTCTCTTTTTGACAACGATATTCAAACGACACTTCGTATTTTTCTGCTCCCCGAAACTCCTCATACCATAGCTAAGCTCTTCACAATACAACTGTTAGGCTCATGGAGTTTCGGGCCGTTTGCACGGAGAATAACTTTTCTTGGGCTAAAAATTTCCCTGCATTTCTTTGCCAGGTTTTCCGTCGGTTGAAGCGAATTAGTTACTGTATAATCGCCATCTCAACGCTGTTGAGCCTATTCATTGCAATGAAGACGTTTCGACCGCAATCGGGGGATGGCAAGATAAGGAACCCTTCGCCAGACAGATTCAATCGGTGTTCCGGTGAGATGCCTTAATGAATCAAGGGTGTGTTGGTGTGTTTGAGCATTCCTTTAAACCGATTCTCATCGACTTCCAACTTTTCCAATACCTTTCCGACTTTGGTCACACCGACAGCCATGCATACACGCTACTAACTGTCCCGCGATAAGTCAACAGGGAGAAGGGATGGAAAATGTCTTTCTCATACCTTTCCATCCTGTGTCAGTTCTTTAGTTCAACCTTTCACCACCTTGGGTGCTTTATCTCTTTATTCATTAGCATGACGACTTTGTTCCTGTTTGTTTTTTGTTTTAGCCTGAAATTTTTGATTGAAATACTTTTCCACCGAAACGTTCCCCTACGTCCGTGGTCGAGAGGACGAGCGACCGGAAGGGAACGGAAAGGAAAAAGGGTGATTTTCGAAGTGAAAGTGAAACTTTCAACTTTTTGGGGCAAAGACATTCATTCATTCCTGAAGTTTTCTTCATAAACGGGTAGGTATTTGTTTCCAATGAAGTTCATGGAAGAAAACCGAACTGGTTGAACTTTCTCTCAGACAGTTGGCATTTTCACGAAGCTACATCTTTTAATAGAGAAGAAAGAATTTTGTTCTCATGAAATGTATTTTATTTATAGATTATGTGAAAAACATCAGACTTGAGTGAATTCTTTAAGATTGTTTATCATAAAAAAATATTGGGTTTTTCAGAAGATATTTAATGCGTGCTTCCGTCCTAGCCTAGCCAAATAACGAGTGTACTTTCTTCTTTTTTCCCTGTTATTATTTTTTCGCAGTTATTTTCTATTCATATCTTTTTAAATCTTGTCACTTCCATCTTTACGCTATACTAGGTTCCCATTTTCTCCAATAAAATAGGAGTATATAAGTGCAAAAAAATTGTTTTGTTAATTATATTACTTTTCAATTTGGAGACTCCAAAATAGTAGCGCGAATACATTGCTTTGAATACGAAACATGACGGCCGAGGTAATTTACAGTGGCGTAGGTTTGAATTTCACTTCACAAAAGCACAACATCACATATTATTTTGACCTTTAGTGACCATGACCCAGGGTTGTCTTTTGCTTCTTCTTGGCATAACGATTGCTTGTTTGCTGGTGTGACCATTTTACAAAGTATTAAAATAAGAAAATAAAATTATAAGAAATTATTTGTTGTTGCAATTCATTTTCGTATGAAGTATAGGCCTGAAAATTAATGCAGTTATATTGAAATGTGGTAACACCACATAAGAAGTGTGTAGGGAACATTTAAATAAGTAATGTCATTAGATGGACTTCAAGTAACGCTTAGTATCGACCTAGGATGGACTTATGGCGGAAATTTCGTCAATTTTTGTATCGACTGTAGTGAAACTAAATTCAATAATGTTAAAGAATGCTAAATAAAATCAACAATAAAACCAAGTATCAGTATTATAATCAAAATGAAAATTGCTAAAAAGCTGTATGTCTGGTCTTTTCCAAAGTGTTTAGAGGTTTCCCGGATTTGACACGGTAAAATTCCGAGCTTACTTTACAAACCGCCACAATACCAACCGATCAATCAGTTGAATCGAGGCACTGCAATTTGGCGATTAACAATGGCTTCCATTGCGATGACAATTGCGATTACAACCTGCAGCATCGACAACGTCGTTGGAAAATCAATGGACGAGTTAGGCTCGAAAATCAATGGATAAGTTGTGCTTCCCGTTTCGAAACGTTCCGGGGTAAAAGCTCAGTTCCATTCGCCTGTTTCTTGACCCGCTTTTCCAATCGCTACGAGAGACGTTGCTTTCATTGAACAATCAGCCTAACTGGATTGCATCGGCAACAGATAATCATCCAACATGGATGATGGAGCAGAGGTCAGACGAAAGCAAAGAATAGAAATCGTACGCCATCAATGTGCCGGATGGGAAAAGATGGCATAATAGGAGCATGCTGCGGGGTACTTTCAAACCGAAACACTTACACATTACACACAACTCGAGCCAGCAACAACGATAAAAGTTTGAAAGTATAGTTCCAAAGTTTTATTGATTGTGGAAACGAAATGTTCTCAACAAGCGTTGTTGCATTGTAATCCTGAAAGGCAGGTGCATGTCTCTAATCCAGGTCGTGAATTGCTCTGTAAACGGTATTATAGAACACAATAGGCAAAGCGGAAAAGAGCCCTGGAAAATGCAACGATAAAATTAAGCATGTCGCTTTACTCGCGTGTCGTGTCTTTCCCAAACCCCGTCGGCATTCTGTGTCGTGTTACATTCAAAGAATTGTACGTTACAACGTTCTGACGAACCATTACCTAGAAAAATCTATATAGTAGTAACCAAGAATCTTTCATGATGGTAACATGTTAACTAAACATTAACTATTCTATTTTGTGGATTAGACGTGGGAGAGACACGTTTTTTTATTAGCTATTTTTATTTACTCAAGGATTGAGTATAACATAGCGACTCTTCTTACCCTCCTCCTTACTTTCAAGCGTTACGTTCACTTTAAACTTTACCATATGGTGAACTGACAAAGGTTCTCTATGAAACGGCGGCACTTACGATCTTTTTGGTGTTCTTTGCCAGACTTTGCAATTCAAACGCTCAAACGTTCCACTGCGATGCGTCGAACAAAACTGTTGATTTGGTAAAGGCACGAAATCTGGCGAGGAAAGCTTACGAATGCGAAGTCGCTCGTGGAAGAATGTTTGCAGAGTTTTATGAACTGTGTTTTTGTACGAGCAGGAAACATCTTCTGGTAAACTCTCAGGTTACGTGTGAAAAAAGTAAGAGTTAAGATAAACGTTTATAAACATCACACCACTGAGAATTGACTTTCCAAGAGAAAGAAGGAAATGTTTAACAACATAATCACAAGTTAACAAATTCCTCTCAGCATTTGTTGATAAGGAGCTGACTTAACCATGTCAAATTCTTGAAATAAAAGTTGACACTTAGCAAAACATTAGCTTTTCGAGTACGACAACAAATGTAAATTGGAATTGAAAAACCCTTTGAATAAATCAGCTTCGGCAACGAACCATTCAAACCACTTTGCCAACCTCTAATTATGTTCAACATTTCTTGTCATGCGCTCTCAAGCGTAGATATTTATGTGTTTCATTCCGCTACCAAAAACCGTCAATGTAAAATTTCACCGATCCGCTCGGAAGGGATCCTGTCGAAGGAATGTGTGAAAATTCAGTGTCTCGTTAGATTGGTAGCAAGTATTTTTCAGGCGTGTCGGTAACCTGGCACCGGGCACCCGATTTTCCGGGTGGAAACAAGAGACACTGATTGTTTGCAACAAACTTTGCCCTCTACAAACTAACCGATCTTTTTCAGCTCAAGCGCTTGCGTTGCACTGGCTGCATTTGGCAGAAATAAATTTGAGTTACTTCTTCCACGAGAGGCGAGGAAGGAACTGTTTTGAGTGGTGTGAAACGGTTGATGCAAAGCTCAGATTTCAAGGATGGATAACATGTGCACCCAAAAACATTCTTCCTCCCTTCCTGTTCAGAATCTCTTATAATACCCATGTTTTAATCAAACGGAGGTGGTTGTTAACGTTAGTTTTTGTGTTTGTATAAACAATTTTTGTTTGATAAATTAGTTGATAAAAATAGAAATTGTTCATCCACATGGAAAATATAGATGTTTGTTGTGGAGAAGCACGTAGTGGAACATCAAAGAACATCTTAACACAAATTACGATGAAACGAATGAATAATTTCACATTGCCATGTTGATTTGAGTTTACGGGTTTAGTGAACAAAAAGTGCTTCGTATGTTCAAATTTTACTCCAAATTACAGGTGTAAATTAAATTTAAAACAAAACTATTCATCACATTCATTTGGCAATAGCGAATTCTTCGATAACTTTTTGTTCCATTCAGCATAAAAGGATTTAAAAAATACATATAAACTCAGCATTGTAGAAATAACTAATGTCATAATCTTAATCGAAATAGGTTAAACATCATAAACATAGACAGACGTACAATAAACCCATGTGTCTTATGGGAAGGCAATAAATAGTGTTCAAACGATATGTTTTAATAATTTTCGACTGTTCTACTACGTAAAACAAAACATGCCGCCTAAATATCATTGTTCAGATTACCATCTGCCAATCGTTGTGAAACTTGTCCAAAGAAACTATGGGTTTCCTACCAACGTAAGGGTTTCCCACCTTCTTTTTAGTTCTCCTTTCATGTATCAAGTAACGTTTGCCACCATAAACCTCGCACTTGCTCAAGAGGAGAGTGTAGTTGAGGAATGTTTCTTAAACTTCAGTGCTAGCAACAAAAAAAGCAACACGCCAAATTAAGTATACAGAAAGAAAATAAAATTTGATGCATAAATCAAAACTTTATCAGTATGAATTCTTAACTAAATACCAAATAAAAAGGCATTTTCCTTTTTTCTCGTACATTTCCTCGTTCATTCCACTTCCAGGTAACACTATCTCCCTCTTCATCCGCACCATGTGCACTCCTTTTTCACCGTCCAGATTGCAGTTGCCGTTTTTAGTAGCCCAAAAGTTGACCCTTGGGGTTGTTAGTGGTAAGGTGAAATAGTTTTCGTAAATTATGTGTGTAGCTCCGCTTAAAGGGCGGGGAGCTGTTTTTTCTCCTCATTCTTTCGACCATGGTCCGAAAACGTTGGAAGGCAAAGTTTCCCACTCAAGGTGCGAGGATGGGGAGCATGTTTCCCGCATCCACCTTTCGTTCGTCACCTACATTTAGTGCGGGTTAGAAGCTCGGTTGGCTTCAGGTAACGGATTTGGGACTCGAACAGAACCTGTTGGGTCACATAAAATCATTAAAAGATCTTTTAAACATGAGAACCTCGCACTTTTCACTTTCAAACTTCTCCAGAAGAGCGAAGAAAACGTTCAGTGCCCCGTTCTGCGCTCGGATCGTCTTTGCGTGTGGTCATCTTTAATTAAAACTTGAACGAGAATCACGCTCGGATCGTCGCCGGGGTAAAGTTGGCCTTATCCCGAGCAATAAAATCATTATCATTAGTGTCCGATTATTGGTGGTTTAGGAATAGAATCGCGTGTCTTTAGAAACGAGTTTCATGCACAGCCGACAGAATACATTTATTTCCGGTTTGGGTAAGTTTCAATGATCTTTGATGGGGCTTTTAGCCAGTTCTATCGATTTTGGTCAACGCATAAAATTTAGCCACTGTATGTGAAATCTATTTAGATAGTAGCATTTTTGTTCTATTTAAGAATTTAAGATCAAAGCATAGCTACTAAAAATACTACTGCTGTATTGGTGTGGCGCAGATGGATAGGTCGATGATGTTGGCGCATTTTTATTTATGTTCAAAGTTCAATTTGAAACAAAAAATTATGTACGCTTTTAAAGAGCTTATGAATAGAGCGTTCCTAATTCGCGCGCAAAAAGCGAACACGCTGCTAATGGGGATTCATCGTCAAATTGTTGAACTCTTAGCGATTCATCGTCTTACACTTGGCACCCTCGCGCTTCAAAGCCCGAGCCCGGAATCCCGGAGTTCCGCAATGAATAGGGGAGTCAAACATTTTTCCGTTTTCGGCGAGACTCCACTAGAATTTATGGTGATAGAAGCAATGGCTTCAATTACCACGACGACGAAAGCTGGCGAAACGCTCTCGCGCATCCGTGGAAGGTAATAATTTTCTTTTTATTATGGTAATTACTTTTTCTTGATCTCCCGGGCTGGCTTTTCCCCGCCCGAGCCACAACCGGAAGGTCGGTGCGGAGCGGTTTAACGGGGCGGAAGTGATATTATTGTAGGTGTTGAAAAATGTCAGGATTTTCATTACACAGTCATCTAGCCATTTTGCGCGCCCGGACCAGAGTGGAGGAGCCAAAGTGGAATGTAAACAAGATAACAACCACCGCGTGCGTTCCCGGGCACACCTGATTCTGGCCTGGCTTTCGATCGCCTCCCTCCTTCGCCAGAATTTTCCGCCGTCACCCTCGTCCGTCGCAAATGCCAACGCGTGAAGGTGGCCGGGCTGGCAGGGAATCCGTGTTTTTTTATTTAACGTCGCGACAAAATGCTTGTTAATTAAAATTATGGTCTTCTTGCTTCGCTGCCACTACAACTTGCGGGACCGGGCCGTGCCCGGAGGAGTGTCGCCACTAGTTCACGATCGCCATGGAATTGACTTCACACGTTTTCCTACTAAACGGCAACACAACAGTCGCGATGCGTGTGAAGCCAGAGGAAGCCGGAAAATCGTAAACATCGCCGTTGAAAATCGTTTAATTTCACACCAAACGTCGCCAGCCACTTATAGCGCGAAAGTGATTACAATTTTCTTCGTGGCAGCGAGCTGAAATCTATTGGATTTTATTTTACCTTCATACCAGAGTTGGCCATATTTTACTGATATATTTCAATGCTATGTAAAAGAGCTGAAAATATAGCTGTTAATGCTTATTTTTAATTCTAGAAACAAAATAACACGCTCTTAGGCAACCTGTTTATTTATGCAGAATTATTAAAGAAAAAGCAAGTTTGGCGCTGACCAGAAATTTTAGAATATGCAAGTGACAATAGAACCCTATGAAAACCGGAACTTTAAAAATACTGACTTTTACACTGCACGAGTGCACCCCTTCTGTGCATATTTCTAAATAATCAAACAGCTTAGTTTTAAAGTTGGTTTAAAAAGATGAATTTATCAATAATTTGTATTTTTAGAAAAATTGCCTTAAAGAAATTTGCTTACTTGGGTAAGATACATTTTTCCTCCTAAAACGATTTCACTTGCATTTATTTTATTGCTTGAAACTATTAAAATACGCTTACAAATGGGAACGAAACATTAACAATTAATTTAAGGCTTTCGATATCGTCCTGTTCCAAGAAGCGCCCTCCAAGCACGCACACTCAGGGTCACTTTAGCTATCAGAACTAAGAAAATCCATTAGTAGCTAATATCAGGTGACCACGAACGCGTCACAATGGCGGAATTCATACATGTGTTCGGGTGTTATCAGAGCGCTCATTAAGCGTTTGTGTGCCGGATCGTTCCACACACTAAGAAGTAAGGGGACAGGCAGTTCAAGGGTTCCATTTGTTTTTGAAGAATGGAGTAAACAAACGATTTCGCAAAACAATTACGCCAAAATGGTAGACCAGAGGAGACTGCGATGTAGTTTCACCGGGAGATTGTATTACGTCTCGCTGTTCTTCTTGACGCAGTACTAACCTCGTCCAACCATATCAACAACCGTAAGGAACTCAATTATGAACGATTCATGAAATTAGGGTTTTCCCGTTTGATTCACGTCACCCGAGCACACATTTCACGGGTGTGTTCGTGCGAAGCGTTCATATTTCAAACTCCAAAAAGAAACAACAAAACAACGCAGATTGAGTTTCACAATCGTAAGTTACCCCGGGCTCGTCTCGCCTCCTGCCGTGAACAAATCGTATGCACGAACGTCTTGCAGCGCGCCGGACGCTTAAAGGGCAAGTATACATTTCACGCCCGAAGTAAAGGAAAATTTTGCCAGCTCTAATTCAATCAGTTAGCGGGTCGAATATTTTTTAAATTTAAAGCACTTTCCTTACGCCGCCTGGGCGGCTTGGGTCGAAACCGAAAGAAGGAAGTCGGCCTGAATTCGAAGGCTCATCCTTAAATTATCCTTCTCCTAGCCCAGCGACTAACGGTTTGTACCACTTCCTCGAAGTGGCTCGAGAGCCAAAGCCCTAAACTGCCCATGCTGGTGTCGGTCTAGCCATCATGAATAATTAAATCACTGAAGTGAAACAAATTGGCCGCAATTTGCGGCGAAAGAGCTGAAGGAACAATCCAACACCGACAACAGCAGCAGCAGCTGAGGCAGCAGCGGCCAATACCACAACAACACCACCGAGGGCCGCCACGAAAGGCGCACAGTGAAATTAGGAACGTTGCAGGAAGTGTCGTTGGTGTGCAGAGCGAACGTTGAATACGTGGCGCGAAAGTAAACGCGTAAACAAGCCATTTTCCAGATTAAATTTTCCATCCGCACAGATAACGTTACAAACGGAATGGTAGGAGATTTGAAAGTTCTTTCGCTTAGCTCGTACCTGCAACGGCGATGGCTTACCATAAGTTCTGAGTTGGCGGAGGACAAAATACAGACATCGACAAGCGGAACACACCGCAAACACGGGACAACGAAGCGCACAATCCATTGAGTAATTTTTGAAAAGGTACGAAGTTGTTGAAGATTAATTTGATTTTATTACAAAAAAACTTTATTACATTATTTGATTTCAACGTAACCTTCCAAGCTGCTTTACAATTTCGTACTTGGTATAGATTTTCCCCTCTTCACTATTTTATATTTTTTCCCCAAACTGTAGAGCACAATCGTTTTGTTAAATCTTTTGGCCTAATTCCTCTGCCTTCTCGCGTTGCGAATTGTCTAGAGTTAATCTATGAATAATGATTTCACGACTGCAGCCTTTCGCTTTAGAGCAGCACATAACTACTACCTCTAATAATATTGCAATCACCTACGAGTGATTGTAAAAACGGTTAACGTATAACATATGACGATCAACAAAATGGCTCCTGCAGCGCCTGGAGGCTGGCCGGTCCCGGCGTTTGCTTCGTTATCGACGAATGCTTCCTTCTCGCGCTGGTCCTCGCTGAAACTGGCGGCATTGTCTCTGTACCGATGATCTCGATCTACGCAAAAGAAAAAAGCAGTTTAGGTACTTCTTTATTTACTCAGTTGCACTCAATCGCTCCGTACCTTTCTCCATGGTTCCATCGATGTTCCACAGCTCGGAACTTTCTCCAGGGCTCAGAATCTTATTGGACGACGCTGACAAATCGTCCACCGACTGACGATAGATTTTGTTTTTGTCTGCAAAAAGAAAAAACACAAAAATTGTCGCCATTTAATTGTCTTCACCGTGAACGCCACCTGCCGCCGGGGGAAACGTACGATTCTTTCTGTAGGCTGCCTCGGTCGTTGTTGCAACTGTTGTCGTGACCGGTGGACTGGTCGCTAGTGCCGTCGTCGAAGGAATGTCTGCCAACGGGAAAGAGCAGACCGAGAACCGATTAAAGTTTACACTTCGAATAATTTGTCTACCACGCCCGGAGGATATACTCACGGTACACTTTAATAGAGCCATCCGTTTCGCCGAGCGAGTTCTTTACGACACATTTGTACGTCCCAAAGTCACCGATGTCGATGTCCTTAATGGTGAGCTTCATCACCACCTTGTAGCTGTTGATTTCCTTGATCGATGGTTCAAAGTGTTTGCCTGTGGAAACAATTGATAATATGTATAGTATAATCCTGTAGGATGCTTAGAAACGAAAACTAAGAGAGTTTAGGTATCATCTAATGATGTATACAAAGACCTTTTGTGCTTTACGATAGCTTTTTATCAATTGTAATTTATCTACTTAATTACATTGATAATTGTGGTCGTGAAATTATTTCGTTCTGAAATTATGAGAACACAAATGGTACATTTCTAAAGATGTTCCGAAAGCATCCTTTTCTTAAGGTCTTTTCACTCTCTGTTCAATTTATTTTCTCTCTCCTTTCTTGTTTATTTTTGCATGCTGCAACAAATCAACCAAAAAGATATTTTTCAAGTGAAGATCATTCCCATAAATCTTGCCCCCGCGCTTCGAATTTCCCGAAGTTCCGAATCACGCCAGCCCTTCCTTCGGCGGTTACACCCAAAATATGGTGCAGGGTAATGAATTCGTTGACGTGGGCCCTTATCATTTCACCTGCCGTCGTTCAGATCGCCGAATAAAAGAACAGAACAAGGAGGACTATCTTTCACTGCTTCTCGGACGAACAAGACAGTTGTGTTTTCTTCTCCTGTCTACATTTTTTTTTCTATACGCTATACCCTCGGTGAATTCCTTTTTATTCATCGCTATTGTCCTGGGAGTTCCCGGAATATCCTTACTTTGATTGAATAACAAGATGATGATTGTGACACAATTTTTCCTCGTTATCAGATTTTTCCTTGTTTATTATTTCCATCCGTTTGGTAATGTTTCGCTCCGGTTTGGCGAAACAAACCCTACAAAAACACAGAACCATCCACGAGTGACACGCCGCCGAAAAACATGCATACAAACGGTCGGTAGCATCCCATGACTCGAATCGGTGTAGGATTGTCGGTGTAGCCGGTAAAATCCGCTGCCCGTCAACCAAAAGTCAGTCCGTTTCGATCGCAGTGAAGGGGAACATATTAATGATGGGTTCTTCGCTGCTGGCAAATCAACTTCGGCCAGACGAAGCACGAGAAATCTTCCTGGATCCAAAATATTCGAGATCGATATGCTTCGTTGGCATGTTTTTTATTCGTCTTTTTCTCCAGGGTGGTGACTCCCGATGATAATGATGATGAAGGCAATCGTTGACGTTGTCTTACCTTGTGTTATGATGGTGTCGTTCTTCATCCAGTAATTGATGGACCGTGGGTAAGCTTCCGATTGGCATTCGAGAGTCAAACGCTGCCCGAGAGCTGCCCCGACCAGCTGATCCTGGATCCATATCATCGGTGGAACTAGGGAAGACACATAAACTGAACATATATACTCCCGAAATAGCCATCAATGACGATGGTTGATGGTTTAATTTGTGTGTCGTAGGCAGAGTTGTCTTCTTATAAGTATGAATGAAAATGCACTCTCAGCTAATAAGAGCTTAGTTCATCAATGCACTAGAATGAAGATTTCTAATGGTCTCATTTAACAATATTGCAATAAGAAGCTACAGTTTATAGCTGCTCTTAAACTGTTTTATAGCAGCAAATTATCAGTATGGATCGATGAATTTCATTCCATTTACTGAATCGTAGGAAACGTGGGGGAAAATAGGGCAAGCTAGAAAAAAAAAATGTAAATAAAACTAAAGTGATAGTCAATATAATGAAAAAAAATTTAAAAATAAAAAATAAAATAAATAACATTACGACAAGCGATTTAAAGGAAAGGAATCGTAGTGCGAAATAATAAATACGTTGTTAATGTTTAAAACTACGTTAAGATGCTATTTCACTTTTTATAATAAACATCAAATAAAAATATGTTTTGTTATTTTACATTATATTGAGTCTGTTTAAAAATAAAAATATGCGTTGTATATAAGCTTATTGGTCAAATTTTAGCAAACAACAATTTCTTCGACATGTTACGAGGCTCGTTTCATAAAAGTGTATATTATACTCAAACCATGAAAAGTGAAACTTCTTCAGAAATTTAATTTTACTGACATTGAGGGATAGTTCATGTGACCGACAATTTGCAGCCCAAATTGTTGGTTTATTTTGTTACGGTTTATTATGTTTACGCATATTATCACCACGTTCATGGCAACGAAGAGTGGAAAACAAACGAAGGGACGTACTTACAGTGAACAATCAACATGACGCGCTTGCTGACCGATGGAGGGATGCCGTTCGACGCAATGCACAAGTAGGCCCCCATATGCAATCGATTAACCCGCGAAATGGAAAAGGTGGAGCTGTTCAGGCTGGTCGCTGTTTGGCGCAGGGTGGCCCGGCACAGTTGGATGGAATAATAATGAGACAATTTGGTTGTAGTTTTTCAGCTCGATGCACTTGATGCTTGTGTGAAATGTAGTTTCATGGTGGGCGGAATCCAAATAAAATAGTTCAAGGTAAACGAGGGAAACAAAAAGTTTGTTCCACACACGCGTAAACATACAAAGAACCAAATCATCCTACCTCCTGCGCTGATCGGCTCATTGCCCTCGCGGCGCCACATGATGGTAGGTGTTGGGGAACCGGAAGCGGCACATTTTAATGTAACGTTGCTTCCCTCGCGCACTACCATGTCGGTGCTGGTGGGATAGTCCAATATGTTCGGTGGAACTGTTGGGATTATATTTTAAAAAGTTTATTTCATTTTTTCACCCGCCGCGGAAAAACATTCTCATTAGCATAAGCCAACAGAGGCTGCGTCAATTAAACCACGTTGCGTTACTAGTTACATTTTCCAATCTTCCTGCGCGCAAATAACAAGTGAGATTTTCCAGCCCATACTCACCGACAACATTCAAGTAACCGATTTGGTTTCGCATCGGGTCCGTATTGACCTGGCACATGTACCAACCCTTATCCGACTCCTTCACGTCGCGGATGCGCAGCACCCAAGCTCGCCCCTCCACGTGAGCAATGGTCATCCGATGGTTTTTGGTAATGACGTGCGTCTGGATTGTCAGGATCGTTTGGGTATCCACTCGGAGCCACGCGACCTAAGACGGCGAACAGAGAAAGACTACTGTAGTAATACTGTGCTCGAGGATCTGCTAACGAGCCGAACGCCTCGCCTTTTTTGGTAACCCTCACGGGAAGTATAATTCCGTTTCCTCTTGGGGTGTTACCTTGTACGTCTGCAGGTTGTTGATGACACACGTCAGGACCGCTTCACGACCCACCGGCACGGTCAGATTTTGAATAGGCTCTCCAAACTTAGGCAAATCTGAAAATGGTAGCATCACCAAAAGTGTTTCTTTGATTTATTGTGACCTGGGGAGCTGCTCGATTCAGTTATATTATTTCAAGAATACAATCCCTCATCCTCCATCCATATGCAATCTTGAAGAATTTCTTAAAATTATTCCAAAATCCAAAACTACTGACTGTGTCGTTATAAAAGTAAAAAGGTTTTATTATACAATAAATGAAAACTATACAGTCGAAAATAAATGATTGCAACTTCCAACAATTGGTAACTTTCAACATTCTAAGTTGTTTTACTCTTGTTTTCCACACGACTAACACTTTCTTTACATACGAAATCTAGCGCTCTGAACAGCGTACTTCTTTAATTTTGTTTCAATTCAACTCAAACTTTCCGCAACACAACAGAAACGAAATCAATTGTTTCGAGATTTACAACTGAAAAACATCCCATAAACATTTTAAAGCAACGCAATAAGTAATCAATCTGAGATGTTAAGCGCTAATAACCCATTCTTTGGAAAGCTAAATTTTTGCTTGATCTACGGAAACCGTCCTAAACGGACGGTTATATGAATGTTATAAACAAATTTAAAAAATTGTATTCAAAAGTATGCTAAAACAGCTTGGTCGTCAACCTGCTAACACCTAGTTTATGATTTTTTGTTTAACAAAAGGCACTAGCTTCATTGAATATGCGTTCATACGTGTACTACTTGAAATGAAACAAAATATTTCAAGACAAGAAATAGCACATTGTTGGAAGAAAATGAAATTTCTTTCCCTGGAAAGTTGCATTCGTGTTTCAGCAACTTCAGGTGTTAAAATATAAGAAAATTAAGTAAAACATAAAAGATAACGGATGGCAAAAGTCACATGTCGCTGACCCTATTCCCGCAGTGTGCCCTTTATTCGGTTAGTCAGCTCAAGCTGAACCAATTAATTCCTGCTCAATCATAGTTTATTCCACCTTCGGACTATCACACTGTCGATACTTCTCAGTTTATCCTACACGGTTTCGCTTTTACCCAATGGCTGCGGATCCCTCCTTCCCTTCCAGCACGAAAACGCTCCGTCTTCTCATCAACCGATCCTAGCATCTCACACTATCAGCTGACTCACAATATTTTCCAATTTTAATTACGATGAATATTTAACTCCACCCCGCACTGTCATAATGCCACTGAATAATGCATCACTACTGATATATTATATTCATGAAGCACTTATTCCTAAAAATGAATGCATTGGCGCTACTATGCAAGCCGTTGCTCGATGGCAATTAGTGCTGCGGGGTCGGCTTCTACTTTTTGCAACCGTTATTCTACCTTTGGCCTGTATTTCAATGGATCCTTAGTGGCTTTTGATTGCTATCGATAGCCTCAAAGTGCAAGCCTTAAGTGGAAGCACCAGAGGGTGGAAGCTCTCATAACCCTCAAATGAAGTTTCTGTATGTGTACGTACTAAAAATAGAAAAAAAAAACAAAATAATATTGATTCATTGGTTTCAACCGGTGGCTTCCTCCTTTCCTTCTATATTCATAGCATGAACAAAAAATAGCATCTTATCACAATAGTACTCAACATTTTAGTTTAACCCTAAGGTTAAGCCTTCACAGGTTGAAACATGTGCAGTTTTTAAAAAAGGACACTTATCTCCGGAGTGAAAGATGATACATTCATCATCATCTTTTTGTTTTTTAAAGGATCATAACCGTATGTTAAGTTCACAGTTTGGAAGAAGTGATTAAAACTCATTCAGTTTGTTGAATTCAAAACGAAAGAATTAAGAACAATCGAAACTAATTTTCGGAATAGTTGCTTTATTTTTACATTACACAACTACATAGCAAACAATTGAACACTTACTTAATAGCATTTGATACATGTTTACACATAAGATTTTTTCTTAGGTTTGACTATTTTGTCTCGTATATTAACATTTAAAATCATTTGTACTTTGTCTTAATAATGTAACAAAAAGAAACATTTTAACGTCGGCAGACAAGTTTTTTCGTGTATGGTTTCTGAATCTGTTTTATTTTCTAAGCAATGCAATTATATTGTGCATGAGGTACTTTTAAATCGTTCTTGCTTGTCAACGCCTTTAAGACTAAATAATTTGACATTTGTCTTGAAACTTACCTTTATCAAGTATGTACGAATTGCTTTCCTCTGCATTGTCGTCTACTGGTGACAAGTTATGTAAAGAAACAGAATTGCAGGAAAAAGTTGGTCAACTGTTTTATTTGATCTGCTTAATTGAACACAGCACAACAACTAACAACAACAAAAAAGTACGGCGTCTCTTGCGTAGCAATAATTTATACATCCCATCTCATCATTATTCCTCCGGAATGTAAGAGAGACGATGAAGCGGATTTTAATTGTTTTACTCTTGTTTACAATGTTCTTACTTATGCATTCAATGTCTTTTTTCTCTTATTGCCAGTAGCAACGGCGAACGCCACTGTATTCCGTTGCCCCATCAAAGCCCTGAGCGATGGAGATTGAAATTGAATGAATATGGTAGCGATGCCGGGTTTATGTTTAACCCCCGCTATTTGGTTGTAGCAGCGCCCGTTCCCCATAGTTCATAGTTTTAATATCTCCCATCCTGAAGGGGCTAGCGCACTAAACTTTATAACGCTACCAAATGGATGCAAAACGAAAAGTCAACGAGGAGATAAATACTTCCAACCCATCGTGGCTCCGTTGCTAGCAGCCTCCGGCGCTCGCTGTTGGTGGCAAGCAGCAAATTTTCGCTCTATCTGAAACTCTATTTGCATTTTTATCGCGCTTGTTATATCGTTTCACACGATTGCGAGCTGTCAATTTGTGCTAGGGCGGCCCTATGATCCACTCTTATGCCATGCGACACAATGTCTCGTCGACTCGGCTGCCTACTAAGAAGGGTTTGCTCAAATACTTGCATTTAGTTCGCGTGGTTTCTCTTCAAACTGCTCCTAGTGTGCAGGAGTTAGATCCGATGGAAAGATTTTCTAAAGAACCAACACATTCAACCACCGGTTTGGCACTGGTTTATGCCATTTTATTAGAATTAACAACAAAAAAGTCCAGCACAGACGACATTAACCGGCAATGGAGGCAACGCGCGGCGAACCATAAAAGTCACCAAGGCCAGCCAGGGAGAAAGGTGGACGACAAACATAGTGCGAAAAGTAAAATGGCATCCCGAGCAGACTTTCCACGAAACTCACGTGGCAACTAGCATTTTCGCCCATTAGGCGTCACTTTTATCGAAATGTGCACCGTACCCTCACGCCATCATCGTTAACGATGGCAAAGGGATTCTGTATCCACTACCAAGCAACTCTCCGCGCACACCCCCTCGGGACGACCCTTGTCCTCGCCCTATTGGAAAGGAAATCATAAAATTTACAAGCCTGTTGAAAAGGTAAACCAAAATCCCTTCATTCATTTAATTAGCAACTAAAGCAAAGTTGGTTCCCTTTCATGCTCATCGGCACGGACCGTCGGTTGGCCCTGTCCCTGCCCCACCCACCCCTGTCCCCCCATCTCCCCAACCCCGCGTCGTCTACCGAGTCGCGAATTAGCCATCATCTGGCATCCTTCGTGGGCTTTCTTCTTAACCGCGCCACGACTCACCGGGCGCTGCAGTGTCGCGAGCGTTTTCAGACCCAAACCCCCCAACCCCCACGCCCCCTCCTCCCTCTTTCTCCTCTCCAAGAAACTCGACACCCGACGGGAACCGCAAAAATGAAGCGACCGGCAGATGGCAGACGAAGGATCGACCCGGGTGAAAAACCGCCAACCCGTGGAGTGCGGAGGGAGGTTTACATACGTCGGGGTTTTATGTTATGTTCTGTGATGTGGAAAACCGTCGGCATTCTCTCTTTCTCAACCAATTTCAGCCAAAGTCTGCGGTTTTTCGGAGAGGAAAATTATAACCAAACAGCTAATCATTAATAATGAAACCATGGCGAGAGCAGCGGAGACCGCACGCATACAAGGGCCTCACACAGCGCCGGTGTTCTCCTTCGCGAAAAACCCCCCGAAACCCGTAACTAGGCCGTTTATCGTCAAGGACCGCGGCATGGAGGCGCTTCGAGCGCGCTCTGTTGGATTGCTTCTGAAGAATCTCCGACTCTGACCTCCGCACTCCTTTCGGCATTGATTCTGAGTAGCTGAAACCCACCGTTCGTTTTTCCGCCCCTGGAGGACACGAGGCTAGGGCATCTCGACAAGAATGGTTGTGCTCTTGTTTGGCTACGATGCTTAAACAAACTAGAAACGCTTTGGTTGAGTTACCAAATACTTGCATGTGGGGAAACACGTGGAACGGGGCTCCGTAAAACGCGTCTGAACGCTCATTAACAATCCCGTGGCCTCTTCTTAATTATCGCTGGTGAATATTGTGGCTCAATTTCAATGGGCATAAGGGAGCTTTTATTCAATTGAAAACTATTTGTATGAAGGCGTTGCTTTGCGAATCTCATAAGTTAATTCTGTTATGTTCTTTCTTATTTGTTTTTAGATTGTTAAGAAGTATGAGATTTAAGTGAAAAATTGCAAAATATCTAATGAAATGTGTTAAATTCAATTGTACTAAATCTAGTGTTATTCAAGGTTAATTTAATTAATCAGTGTATGAGATTAGTGATCACAGTATAAACTGTTAATTATATTCTGCAAATGTTGGTGTATTAAGTGAAACAATAATGTGTCCCGTTTCAAAATGCTTTGCGAACAATCCTTCTAATGAACTCAGGGTTTAATCTGTCAACATTATGTTTTAATGAACAGACATCATTATATCATATCATATATTATATCATATCATATCATTATATTATATCATATCATATCAGTGAAGACATTTTCTCATCATTCTTTTCCTGTTCTATACTAAAACATAAAAAAACATTTGTTAAGATTTCTTTTACGTTCTTAAGAGTAAGAACTTTTTGTACAGAAATTGGATAGAATTCTACCCTACAGTACTGATGATGTAGATCAGCTGTAAACTAGTATGTGCATGGTCATCTCAATTCGTCCAAATAAATTAGAAACATGTTAGTTTAACTAATAAGCCCTACGCTATTAAAATATACTTAAAGACGTCTATAAAATGTCAGGAAAAAAGGAATTTAGTTGTAAGTAATGGATGTTGTGTTTCGTTTTCTTATACAATGTTTCCACCTCGTAGAAAATCTTAAGTATTCTAATATAAGAAGTGTCCTGATTAACTTTTCACCAACGCTGGTGCACAGTTTGCCCATAGCAAAAACTTTAAAATCACCAATCTTGTTTGAAAAACCTTTTAAAAATCCACAACTTTTAACTTTTTGTCCTCATTGAGCTGTATGCACTCTTTTCTGCACCGAACTGCACTGAGCTCGTTCATTTATTCTTAAGTCAGAGTGGTTTTTGCACAAGTCATCGTCCAAAATTCGCCAGGCGCCCGATCAGGTAAAGAACCGGAATTTTTCCATGCCAATCCCCTCCACAGACCGAGGTTGAATACTTTCTTATTCACTTTTCCAGATTGGCGTCCATTTTACGATGGTGTTGTTCCGCCGATGGAAAGTGTACGTGTGCTCGTGTAAGTGGCAGGAAGACACATAAAAGTTACCATGTTTTCACTTTTCCTTCCGTCTTCATTTTCTTACATCATTGATTCATTCTGCCATCGCCGGGCTGGTGGATGTAGTGTTCGAGAAGTGAATTTCGCTCCATCAACGCACTCGTTCTAGTCGGCCCGAGGCACCCTGCTCGCCCACACTTTCCCTCCGTCTGCAGTGCCGTCCGCAACCATTATAGGAACGTGGACCGTAATTTGAGTTCAACCATTCTAACCATCCTTTTCCCGGCCGGGCCGAGCGAACCACAATGAGGGTTGGAAATAATAAATTTTCATCTTCGAAACAATAGGGAATCATCGCATAATGTACCTGCCGGCAGCCTACCTATGGATCTGGAAAGTTTGTTTTAGAACTTGGTTATAGCGCAAAACGTGTATAAAGTATATGAGAATCGGTCCCGCTGGCTGCTGGCCTAACGCGGCCAACGCCGAGCGGTCCCGGCGAAATTTATAGCGTGTCGTTCTGGCACTATCTGGCAGCCAGTTTCCGTTTCTTCCTGGTAATGTGGGCGAGCGAATGCAAACCCAAAACTGCACCCCGTCGGTGCACGAAAATGTGAGGCGCCGGAAATGCTGGGAACACAATCCTGGACCAGACAACCGACCAGCAGGCACGGATTCGCTTCATTACGACTATGGCCCAAAAGGTAGTGGCATTGAAGACGTCCTGCGCCGAATGCGTCGTATTTTCAAAAATCACTTCATTCATTCGAACACAACGCATTTGCTAGTAACGCTTGCCTGAATGTAATGTTCATGATAATGCCTCAAGATGAGTGAAGGCCCGGAGCATCGAACACATTACAAGGATTTTCAATAAACGCTTGGTACTACTACGTTCCTACCGAAGGCGTGAGAATAAATATTGAAAGACCGTAACAACATGAAGGTAAGGCACCGAATTAATAGCGTATGTGGGAAAACGCTAATAAAATTTAAATATGTGTTGATAACCGGGGTTATTGAAAAGGCCATGGTTATGCATAATATGCTCGCAGAAAACTCAGATTTAAACAGTTAATAAGAGTAAAATTGTCTTACATATAAACATAAACATATACCCGTACTAGCAACCAAGCTGTACATAGCATTCTTTTGTATGTTTCGGAGGTCTGTGATAAACCATTAATGGGCAATAGAAAAAAAATGTTATTCAAAACAGTGGAGGAATGAAACTTTTAACTTTCAAGGTGCATTTAAAAAAGAATAACCTAAGGTTACAATTCTGATAAATCAATTAAAGCTTTTCATATTAATTCCCTGATATACCTATTTTAGCAAACTTTCAATTAATTGTCAAAATCATTAACTTATGCTAATGAAAGTATTATTGATGTTTACCACCGCTTTGAATCTGTGTTTTAAAGATAATTTAACATTTTCCAATGAGTTTAAACAAATTTGATTTTAAATCTTAACCCTAAGGATAATTTTGAATTAAGGACCCAAAACTGGCAAAGAATTTACATATTTTGCTTTGAACATGTTCTAAAAACAGCTTATATTGCTCTATGCTTTTGTCGTATATATTTCGTTTCATATATATTTATAATTTATTTATCTAAAATTCAAAACATAAAAATTTTACAAATTAACAGATGGCCGGATTATTTAAAAATGACCTGTTTAAACTTTACCAAGTTAAACGATTTCATAAAATTTCTTATATATCGTATCATATAAGTATCCTCAAAATTTTAAGATGTCAGCTTGGTTTTGATAGAATAAAGTCTCGTGGGAACAAGCAAATGGTTTGTAACTGTTTTTATTATGACTTCATCAACATTATTTTGTTTGTGTCGCTAATATTTTTTATAATTTTCTACTACAATGATTCCATTGATTTTTCACATTTCATTCTTACTTTGCACATTATTGGCAATCGGTTCACATTTTCACATGCATATAACGTATGGCATTCTTTGGAATGGCCTCAACACTTTAACCATCTCCTCTGTCTCATTTCCCCGCCGAGCATTGTTTGCTAACACAGAAGCGTCAACTGTTGTTTAGTTGGAACTGGGCAAACGGTCACTCGGGCCAGCACCTCCTATCATCGGTTTGAACTTTTGCAAATTAACTTTCGATGCACTGTTCGCAAGCAGCAAACAGAACTGTCCGGCTGCGTCATGCACAATGGGTTAGCAAAGTTGTTATGTCAAAGTCGGCAAACATGACATTGAGCCATTGCCATTGCGTACCGTGCACTGCACTTACCTTCATCTCCTTGGGCCGCTGCAGAGACATGCAGGACATTCAGCAACAGCGCAACAAAGACCAGTGCCATCGTGGACCACGGGAAGAAGTCCGTGTTCGCTCGTATCAGCATCCGGGCCATCGTGAACGTCGTCTCTTTTCCACCGACTGGTGTGGCTATGTTGTTGATCCCAGATCCTACGGAGCAGTCCTTATGTGCGGAGAGTTCAGGCTTCAAGCGAGCGACCTCACAAACCGAAATACACCCACACACACCCACACAGAGGCCAGGCTCCTTGTAACGCCAGCAGCCTCCTACTTCCGCCCAGATCCAGATGGCAGGTGCACTAACCGAATTCAACTGACTCGGTGTGGTTTTAGGACGCGTTGCACCCAGTCCGGGTTAGTTGTCTTTAGAAACAAGGGTACACTCGGTCACCCACTACCGCCTCAGGAGATACCACCTCAGCAGGAGCGTTTATGTACGGCTTACGGGCACAACGTGTGGATGTTTCGGTCGTTGCCGAAGGCTGGCGAAGCGAAGAAGGCTGGCTGCAAGTCTTCAGTCTCTGGCCCGTTGCGAGCATTGCAGCATTTTGCGAACAGCACCCCTTACGGTATCCTTACGACGTTGAACTCGTACGTTCCCGAGCCAGGAACCTTTCGCACGTACTACGCCTTCTCCCGTGTTGTCATATGCCGTTCGATGCCTTACCTCCCACAGAACACCACCCGCGAACAGAGTGTCGGTGCTCGCCGGCCAAATAAAACACTCGGAATTTTCTCACTTCACTTTATCCGTGCATAGTAAATATTTCCCCGCTCGCACCGGAAAAACCCTCTCCGCGTGGGGTTTTCGCGATGGGTTCGCGATTAGGTTCGGTTCTTCGCGCGCGCCCTAGATGCTTTTCCAACCGTCCAACTGATAGCGAGGCACACAGTGGCATTCCAGACGTTCGCCACACCGTCACCCTCACTCAGACCGTCACCCGCCGGTGCCGCATCGCATGCCGACGCACCGTTCCCCGGGGTTTGTTGTGGCTTAGTTCCACCACTTTCACGTTCACCTTCGCGCCGTGTTTGGTCCGTGCGTTTTCGGGTTCCGTCTTTTTACACTCTCCGGTTTCCTTTGTTTGACGGGTTTTTATTGCCGATTGTCACGAAATTGTACTTTCCTTAGAAATTTATTACATTATTACCCTCTTCACTAAATCTTTCGGACTTTAGCGGACTGGCGGGCTCCCCGGAAGATGGCCGCCGGCTAGGGTCCTGGGGACGTTTCGGTGCGGCACAGCTGTTGCTAGGACGCCCACAGCTTGCATCCACGCACACGCCAACGCGCATCGTCGACGCCAGAAACAACGACTTACGCACTTACTTAAAAATACAAATGGCGCCAACTATTTCTCGGCCTGGTATTTACTCGACTGCCACTTAACGAATACATCGTAACCGAAAAATGCCACCCAGAACTCGGACTTTCGGAGACACCCGCAACGGTTTTGTGGTATGTTTCCTTTTCTCTATTGTTTTCTTTCTTCCCTCTCACATTTGCCTTTACTCGCCCACTTTACACCACGCGAGGCGAGAAATATTTTCCGATGTACGATAATTTGATTCTATCCCCGTGGGTCACCCCCGCGGTCCCGAGTCCATTTTTCCCTTTCCCACCCCCGTTCGGCTAATTAAGTCCAGGAAGTGGGAAGAAAGCACGGCTTCATAATAGTGATTGTGAACTAATTAATTTCTTCCTCCTTTTATATAGGGCCGATTGAGTTGGTAAGGGTGTGTGTGTGTGTGTGGGTAGGTGAGTTTTTGTCCCCGTGCGTGTCGTGGAAAAGCAAGAAAAAAGGACGCTGTCCCGCAGCTGAGTTGACAGAGCTGGGAAAAAGGACGCGGGAAATAGGCAGATCAGCTTGGGTTTTCCAAAATAGTCGTTCCCAAGAACGGAACAAATTTGTATGCAACGACCACTGATAATGTGCGGGTCGTGGTTTCTTTTTATTAGGTTAAAGAAACATTTAACAATAATGCGACAAAAAAGACGCTCCGAATTTACGTTTACGTGGCGAGTTGGATTAAGAAGACAGCAAAAAGAAATGTGTGTTGTGAAAATGTTAGCACTCCTTGCAGCACAAGACGGCACTATCGCATTGTTTCTTCTTATTTCTATTGCAAAAACTTGGCACAATCAACCATCATAATTCAGTGTACAATTTATAATCATCAACACAGTTTATACACCCGAAGACTATCAATAGGCACAGTAGTGACGATATGACCACGAGTTATTTTATAATATTCACGAAATGTTTTAAATACACTTCACCGTCTCACCAGCCAAGATCAATTCTCCTTGATCCTGATCCCGGTTGCGCCATAGTCACAGGTTCCATCTCAGAGGCCCGGGCATCCAACCTAGGCAATGCCGTTTTCAGTACTGGCCGAAAGTACTCTAATGCCGTCGCTTTTGTAACGATAAAACACATGATCTGGCGAAGCGGGGTTTCGATCGCACTGCACGAACAGGGCCCGAGTCCAGCTTCGTCCTTTCGTCGTCATGCCGGTTTTCACAACAAACAAAACGAACCCAAAGGACAACAGCACTTCGTCCCGGCAATGTGGTTCCACCGAGCAGGCGCTAAAAAGTTCGTAACTACCCAAAACAAACCATTTTCCTACAGCAGGGGAAAATTCCCAATAAAATGTTTTCCCCTCGTGCCGAATGAACATCAGATGCTGTTTTGTGGCTCAAGCTAACTACCGACTGATGAACAAATTAATAGAGAAGCCTGAAGGGTTATAGCTAAATGAAAAATAAAAGCTGTTCCACTGAAAACACTATTTTAAACACATACCTGATACCGATACAAGATAGAAATTAAAATAATGAACACCTTTGGCAGATTCTATTGAAAATGTATTTATTTAACTTACTAGTGCTAGTAAACTTACTGCAATGTCTACGAAACATGACACGTGGACCTACAAGTCCCCCTAACGGTGTTTAGAACAAAGTTTACATTTCACTGTACAGTTGAATCTCCAACCCCCTATCTATCCCTCAAGATACCTATTTAACCGACCCAGGAAGCTCACAAACATTCACGTTCTGTTACGAAAACCGTACGCTATCGTGATTTCTGTGCACATGTGCAGAAATTACTTGCGCGCATAATTAGTGCATCGATTAAACAAGAGGGTTTGAAGTTGTACAAAAAACAACATTGTGTCAGACCCACGCTTGGCAACGTTAGAAACTTCATATCTATTTTCATTCAACGAGAAAAAATGTAACAGAGGGCATGCGAATTTAAATGGAGCTCAACCAAACAGGGCAATCTTTCTTTAGTTAAATGTTCCCTTGTTTTTCACTATATAGTATTCTTTAAAGGTACATTAAGATAGATTTTTGAATGATTTGATTAAATCATAAACATGTGTGGCCTTTTCAAACAACTGTGATGACCGCATATGTTGGAGGTCAGAAAATACAGTCGAAGTCACTGCTTTAAACACACTCGTCCTTTGTTTGTTTAGCGAGGTGTACAATTATTTGCGACTCAAGCAAAAATTTGCATTTATATGACATCATCTGTGATGTTGTTTTTTTTTCAAAGAGGAATAAAAGCGACACACGCTCTATATTCTTTGCAAAGCCAGCACATTTCACATTTCACCATTTTCCGTTCTACAATCCTTATCTCTCTCGCGCTCTATTTTCGCTTTGGAGCGATTGTTCGGGGGCAAGGATGTAAGATATGTGTACCATCAGCAAAGGTGAAACGAAAAGCATTAATAATAATAAATCTAAATGAGCAACATAGCCAAAGTTCCGAAATTCTCACACCCGCATTCGCCGATGGGACGTAGTTTGGGCAACCGGGGGGGTAGTGAACCTTGAATCATCATGTACCATCTTGTTTTTTATTTCTTTTTTGTTTTTGCTGCCAAACTGTGGCCTTCTTTGCCATTTGCACGAATTTTATCTTGGCCCCCGATGCCCTCGATGCATATGGGAGTTAGAACTTTTAAGCCAGCAAGCTTACAACTTTTTACGCAATGAAATGGAACATTCAAAAAGCAAGATATGCTTAAACTGGGATTTGGATCTTAAAAGTGTTTTAGGTTTTACTTTAGCTGATCAATTAAATAAAAAATGTTATCAACAGAAAAATTTCCAAATTTGACTGAATGTTACTGGATTCCAGCGTCCAATATCACAATATCACGACAACATATTTTTCTTCCTTAAAAACCAGAACCAACACTCATCGATAGCTCCAAGCGGCCCAAACAGAAGCAAAAGAATAGTCGCTGCATTTTTTATGCCATCATGCCACTTCAGACTGCATAGGTTAGCAAATACCGAACAGCGCGCATCCTTTATTCATTAGCAAAACAGTAGACAATTTATCATACAATCCGGCTCAAAACGAACCAAAAAACAACGAATCACGCAACGAACCCCGTTGCGTGCGAGTGTTGCTTTGTGGAATCACTTGGAATGTGTCTGCCTGACCTGCCACGGGCCACGGGGATCCCTGGCCGCGTTCCGTTCGTGCCAACTTGCTGAAACTTGTAGCACGCTCGAGAAACTAAGAAACTGACAACTGTAGTGCAAAAACACACGGAAGGTGTTGGAAAAGTCTCCGTGTTCGTAAATTATGTACACTCCGGCCATATGATTTCGTAACACGCCGGCAACACTCCAGTGACTCACTAGCCGCGTGCTAAATCACGGTTTCGCAAAGAAAGTTTGCTGCTCCCCGGTCTCATCTGAGGGCCTTCCGGTGGGAATAAGAAAAACCACACTCACACACACTCACAGGACAACAATCCGGGAGCTTCGCCAAAACCCTGTGAGCTGGCCAACAGCAAAACAGTGGAAAATTACCTTAAAAAAATGAACAAAAGTGGCATAAATTGCTAGGTGGAAAATTAAATTTTAAATAATTTTGTTTGTGTGGCTCGCAAAACGGCCAAAAGCGGAAAGCAAACAATTGACAGTGTAATCCTTGGTCGTGCAGCTGTGAGAGATTGTTTATTTTCAAATGCCTTGTTGCCACGACGTTAGTGTCAATGGATTTTTCTTATGATGTTATCACTACTATCGAGTACCACGATGTTCCCTTTCCTTTTCGCTGGAAAGCTTTCAGGGGCGCTCCTCCAAACAGTCGATGATGTAACAGTAACTCCTGGCTTAGGTGCACACTTTTCCGTTTTCAGCATTTTCAACAGTAACCCTTTCACAACTAATGCTATTTAGCAAAACTCTCGCAGGTTTTGTCAATCAACGTTCTATCAGAGTTATCTTAAAAGGGATTAAGTTGTTTTAACTCCCACAAAACTGATGCTTTAACTAGATTATTACCATGCATATAAAACGAGTCATTTAAATAATGTTTCTTACTAAACCATTGGTAAACAACATTAGTATTAAGCGTAAACAAATCGGAATGTTATAACAAATGTCCTACAGGTTTACCAGTTGTGGCATCTGTCGAGTAGTTGTGCTTATTTGTGAAATAAATACGCAAAATACAGCGGTGAGATAGCATGCAAAATCAGGATAAATTATTTCTTGGTTTTTCTGTAAAGATCAAAAATAACATAATATAATTGACGCAGAATACAATGTTAAATAAATTTTCGACTAATTATCATAAATACTAACCCAATAGACTTTCAAAATCACCCGAAAAGTGTTTATTCATACATTGAAATTTTTAGATGTCTCATACTCATATAACATTATGAGTTTATTATGAAAGTTATGAATTAAGTTTAAAATTTAAAGCAGTTTATTCTGATTCACAGTTCAAGCAGTATTACAGTATCCATTTCATTCCGTTGCAATTATCTAATAATCTAATTAATGTTAATAGTATGTAAATCTTGCTCATATTCCAGGACTACAATAGACGTAAACATGTGCCACTACGAAGTTTAGATTTTAAGAGATGTATGATCCTCTCTAGAAAACATACAAACCGAGTTCTAATATTACTTTGTACACTTGCAGCTAATACTTTGTTTTCCTCAGCAAAAAATAAAAACCCTAGTTTATTCAATTGAATCTTAATTCTTAAAAGCCGATAATGATTCTGTTTCGATGTTCGCCACCTGCATGAGGTTCTACTGTAGTTTCCAGCAGCATCGAACCAGCTGTTCCATCTCAGATGCATCAGATGTAGGTGTGTGTTTGTTTGTGTGTGTATGGAAAGTTTCACGGAAGTGCCATTGTTCCACAAAAACACCCTTTCTGATGTTTAGACCCTCGACCTGCACCGAACACCCCGTTTAGCCGTGTGTGCAAGTGTTTTCTTGCCTCTCGACGTACACTCGTCGTTCGAAGCATTTTTGACGAGCTAGCTGGAACTCCCACCACCCAGATCGCGATGGTGATGTTGTGCGAACGAATTTTGACTGGCACTGTTCTGCATTCTGGCAACGTTCAGGTGCAGGCCATATGCCCATGAAGCACACAACAAAGCTTTATCGAATCATGGCCCCCACCATTACTGGTTAGCTCGCTGACCCGCAGAATGTAGGTTGTTGTGGAAGAATTTTGCTTGCCTTTATGTTGCATCTACAACACCAGGGCGGTGCTTTAGCTCCAGTTATCCTTGATCATGTTTGCACCTGCCACTGTTCGCCCAGCCCGTGAAGCCACCCGTTTCATAAGAGGGCTTCATGTACTGTAGTGGTTTGAAGTAAGTATGAATCCTGTGCGAAATCCTTTTACGTAGAGAAGCGCCGTTCATTTCCTTCAACCCTACAAGATCCCCCAGGAAGCAAGAAAGTTTGTCCAACAAATCCTTTGTTTTCACTATTTCTAGAATTAATATTTATCCTTATTTTTGTTCTTATTTTTTTAGGGAAGTTTCCTTTGTAGTTGCCAAAACTTCCCGTATCAAGACGCTAAGATGATATTGCAACATAAAACAATAATATGATGGGTTTTAAATGTTGTACAAATTTATCGATCTCTTAAGTTATCCAAAGTTGCGTTATTTTTCTTCATAAAAATTGTGTTCCTAGAGCAGCTTTACCTTATTGAATCAACTTACGTTATACACAGTCCTCAAACTCAAGGTTTTTATGCAAGTATTTTTACCAGGTCGTCCTGGAATTTGTCAAAGGCAAAGGAAATCTCAACTAAGAGCAAAACAAACCCGAGTAAAGGCACTTAAAACCACTGTTGACGTGATACTCTGCTTATGAAGGTTTACAACACTTTTGATCTTTACCACTGGGAACATTCCCTTTTTTCTTAATTCTTAGCTGATGCTAGAAAAAACTGCTAATTTCATGTACTGTTTTCGCATTTTTTACAAGAAAAATGCGACAAAAACGTATGTAATTGGCAAATCCTGTGTGTAGATGATTTTACCTGAAACTTTTTTCTTTCCTTTTCGTACCTCAAGCATGTTTCGAACTATGATCAGTTAGGTCTTGTATAGTTTAGTCTTTTGATTAGCTAATTGTAGTTACACTCCGTCTTAATGTAAAAATAGTCTACCATATCTCGTGTGCATAAAAATATAGTTTTTGATTACTTACATTCTAATCAAATACAAATACTAGCACTTGTTTCGCATGCGTGATGCTTCAAAATACTTCATATTGATCACATATCGGAATCGTTCAATATTGTAACAACACTCTCTCCCTGGAGTGGAGAGCTGTTTGTGGAATTGGAAACTCGATTAAGCGTCGAGCCAATGGATCAATGAAACAACAAAAAAAGGTATCCAAACCGCTACTACCGCAAAACAAGGAACTGCCAGTATCTCAACCGTATTATTTTGGACGGAAAGAAAGAAAACAAACCTCACCAACTAAGAAAAAAACCCCTAACAGAAACGTGCTCGCGAGTAACAGTCTCGCCTTTGCACGGAACGAACATTCTCGCGGAAAAGCTCAGCCAGGAATGGATTCACAAGCCCGAATTCAACAGCGGAACCTTTCAAATTGAAAATAATGCAGTTTAACTTAGGACGAGGGCTTTTAGCCTTTACGCCGATCGATGTCTTGTATCCCGAACCACACACTCGGTTTTTACTGCAGAAGGGCCTTAGACATGCCAGCGGCGCACGCTGAATTGAAACCCATAATTGGATAAAAGCATCACCATTTGCAAACCGATCTGCGGCCTATGAAGAGGAAAAGATGACACTGGATTGGTAGTGCCGGAAAAATCCTTCCGATACCAAGTGCCAAATGGATTTGTTATTTATGATTGGCCCGCGTGTGCTACACCGGAACGGAAGAAAGCTGCTACACGTATCAGTTTGGCAGGATCCTTTATGATCTGGGTTATTTTTTATCTTCTTGTATTTTGTGCTGGTTTTTTTTTTTTTGCTCTCGATGGAACTCTGAACTGAGCATGTAAAATGCATTGACCCACAAAAATAAAAGAATTCAACGAGAAGCGTAAGCTTAAAGAAGCCCTTGCTCTACGTGCCACAAAAAAAACGAATAAAGTTAAGTGGATAAACTATCGCTAACTTCAATCAGAGATAATCTCAAAACATAATAATTTATTTTAAACTGATTTTTTCTGATTGTGTAAAATAAAATAGGTGCAGTGGCAGTTTCCTCATAACCAAAAACAATTTCATTTAACCGTTGGACTGAGTCGCTCTTACATGATACATGGTTTGCATGGAACAACCTGTTACAAACATTCGCACATCATAAAACTTTAGACTTGTGCTGTCACCATGGTGTCCACCGTTGAAATTGAACTCCTTCAGCATATTTCACTTTGTACTTAATTAAGGCAATTATTTTTTCCACTCTGTTAAGCACGAAAACAGATTTGCACCCGCCGTGACAGAAACGGCGTTCCAGAAGTGGCGTTACGAGATGCCGATTCTCCTCCGTTGCCGGCGCCCCTTGTAGCCTCGCTGGTTTCGGTCGGTTAGCTGGTTGACTGGTTGGCTGCAGGTTTGGCTGTCTTTTTCACTTTCTTTCATCTTCTTGCCAAACGGCACCGTGGTCGTCCGTCCCGGAACGGTGGAAGAAGTATACCGTCACTTGGGACCTTCTTCCGAAGCGACCGTTTCTGACCTCGTGTTGGATGATACTTGAACCAGCGAGAAGCAAACTTAGACCATACTAACCAGCGTGTGCAGCGGCTGCGTCATCGGTGCCGCCAGACTCCCTAGTTTAACTAAACATAAACCCTCGCCCTTATCGGAATGTCTTACGCATGACAAATTTTTGTCGGCAAATTTGTTTGCCGGTACTTCTCGGAAGCGACAGATGGCAAGATGCTTGGTTTATTGCAGAACGAAGTGGTTGTCTTCCTACTTGTCTCCGATTGAGATGGAAAAAATCATAAACTATACTATCAGCAAAATTACAAAAATCAATGCTATGATAAAAATAATTTTAGACTCAAAATATTCTAAACATTTATTTATTTATCAGAACAGATAAGGTATTCTTAAACGGAAAAGATACACAGAAGTTTTGGTAATTTACGTGAACACCGAAATAGCACAGTTTGTTTATTCGCTCTTAAAATCAGGATGCACATCAGGATTCGCACTTAACACAACAACAAAACTGTTGAAAGTTAACAAACCTACACATTTTCTTAACTATCCTATCGAAACTATTGTTACAAATCCATACTGATGCGAGTACTTATTGTTCATCTTTTGTTTCAAAGTATTGTGTTCAGCCTTCTTAAGAGATAGCCTTACCAACGCAACGCAATGGAGCCAATTTTTAAATAAGTTTTCACTTAACTCATATTTTAAACGGAGCATACTTTCCATAGTTTCCACATTCCCCATAAGGATTTTGTATTGTAAAATTTGTATTTTTTGTATTCTGCGTAATTGAATGAGAAATCAATACTTAAGAAAAAAATAAAATTAAAAAATACATTATTGTTTATTAAAGACTCAACAAATTTAAGAACCAGTTCTGATATACATTGGAAACAAATACTTCTAACAGAAATTGTACCATAATTGGCGATGTTTGCTCTATGATCGATATCTCACCATTAACTTTTCCCCACATATTTACCTGATCTACTATATTAACATCTTCCCATGTCAGTTAAGTATAAAGCTTCCGGTCTCTATCTCCATGTCCCGTCATATGGATTTGGTTGTGCTCACTTAAAACCGATTCTATCTAGTGATTGAGTTAGAAGATAAATACGAAGCAGCACAATATAACCACATTACTAAAATAAAAATTCTAAAATTCTCAAATTCGGAACCGATTGATCAAATTTTCATCGGGCTGAAATCCATACTGATGATGTGAATTAACCAAATCACTTCACACTTAACAAAATACACAAATTTATAGCTTTCAACGTAGCAGAATTTTTGGAGCGATTTCTAACGCGGATTTTCATTCGTCCACAATAAAAAAATGTACTAAATTAACGTGGGAAATGCTCGAATAACATTGGTGATTTTAACTAAACTTAAATGCCAGCTTTCAACACCAAGTTTCCATCTATGCAGAAAGCTCATTGCTTATTAAACATCAAACCATTTCATTTCCATCGGTGATGTTTTGTTCGTGGTATAAAAAAACAATCCGAATGATTTTGGAAATGCAATAGATTTCCAAAATGCAGCATTGTTCATCCTTCGAGAAACAGCCCACAAAACAATCGACTTTGGTAGAGGTCATGATGAAAGTTTTTGCTTTTACACGCCTATGCGAAGATCACAGAGATCTTGCAATCCAAACCATTCCCACAACCATCAGATAACCCAAGAATCTCCATTGGTAGTAAACTTCACTCCTGGAAAAAGAGGTACAAGTCCGCCTTAACACACAAACAACTGCAAGACTGGAAGCAGAAGCCGGAGCCAACTCTGGCGGCGGAAGACAGGAAGCAACATTGCCTGGGATCGCATTGTTCGTGTGGAAAATTCATTAACGAAAAATATAATCTTCCCTTTCCATCAAATCAATTTCCGCTGCTTTCCACCATTTATGATGGGCATTCACGCGAGCGGCGAGTGTTGCCATTGCTGCTTGCTAAACGTAAACGCACTTTCAACTGCTTCCGGAAGCGCCGGCACGACACCGTCGACAGTGGGTGCTGGTCGGTCGTTGTTTGAATGGTCTACGGTTTGTCTTCCTGCTTTGGGTGGTAGAAAGGATAGCCCAGGATCGTGAAGGTGGAAGCAATTTAGGAAGCTCGTTGCTTTTGCACCGGTACACTGCATTCCTTCGGTCCGTAACGCTTCCCCTGGCACATCTCGCTTCTTCTGCAAGTCGAACTAGGAAACCCAACCGGTCCAAGGAAGGGTTACACCATGTTGTTGCACATTCCACAACAACAGGCGACAGCTTCTTGGGAAAACGATGGAGAGTAAACTGTTCAATAGTTAATGAACGGCTTTGCTCTTTGCTTTTCTTCCTTCCGGTTGGGGAAAACCACTCCACGGTTCCTCCGTTCACCGTTAGAAGACGTACAACAAATCAACGAATAGATTTTGTCCTCAAGAAGATACTTTCAATGTGTTTCCCAGGGTGGTCCGGTAGAGACATTGCTCATGCAACCGGATGCCAACTGTTACAGAATTCTACTGACCAACTTGCCCGAACTGGCCCACTTTCCCTTGGGGCGAAACGGAAGCTAAATTGAGACGCAAATTGTGGCGCAACCGTATTCAAATTTGTTTATCAAACAACGGAATGAAATGAAATTTCCTTTCAAAAGTGAACAGTTTTGTTTCTCTTTATTATCAACAAAAAAGAACTATCTCTAAACAAAAACAAAACAAACAGGTTGTCTCGGCTATATATTCAACTGAGTATAACTAAATGGCTCTTTATCTACAATATCAGTTTGACTGAACATAACACGGATACTAGATAAGCCCTTTAAAAACATACGCCTTGTACAATACTACACAATAAACAGCCCAACGAATTGAGCATTTATATCTACAAAAGCACTCGATGTGCCTCTTTAAGAGATCCTTACAATCTGGTGAGATGACTCAGTCCGCAAGCTTGTTGAAAAGTTAATTTCACACTAATTAGAGGTTTATTAAATCCTTTTAATTTTGACAAGCCAAACATTACTTCGAGCCTCCGTGAAAGGACAGTGGTGCGATGATTTAATTAAATCTCTTTCGCCGATTATATCACGCTCATTCATCAACGCTTCCACGGTGGCCCGTGCCGGGAAATTTAATTCATTGGAACAGAACGAATTTATTTCGTAAACTTAATGGTGACCTTTACGGTGCGGAAAAACTTGACCATCAAAGGAGAAACCGCTGAAGAGATTTTCTGTACCACTTTTAACGAGCATATTTCTTTTTGCGAAGCATTTCCGCAAACTATTACTGAAAATTATTAGCAGTGGTTAACAAATATAATGTTTTCTAGGTAATCAATTTGTATTATTATTATTATTATTCTTTATTTCTGACTCAATAGGTACAACACCCCGATGAATCACCAGTTTTTTACATAATTTACAAATTTACAATAATTTTCACTGACAATCTTCCCTTAAATACTACGCCAACATTGCAACATCGAGTCTTTAACACTAACAGAGGCACGGTTAAAGTCAATAGCATTGCTAAACTTATTCACAGAACGGCACATTGCGAGTATCGGAGCGTTTTCGGCGTACCTCGTTGAGGTTGGATTAACATATAAAAGTTCATTGTTACGTGTAGAATGCACCGGAACACGAAAAGGACACTGACTCAGTATATAAGGTGCATCAATTTCACCAGTCAAAACTTTAAACAAAAACATGGCCTGCGCTACACCTCTCCTATGTTCCAGAGGCTGCAGACCAAGCAGCAGGCAACGCGTCTGGTAATCCGGCAAAGGGCCGCTGGTCCACCAAGGAAGCCTGCGTAAGGCGACTCGCGTGAATTTCCGTTGAATGGACTCTATCCGCTGGTTCCAAACGTCGTAGTAGGGTGCCCACGAAACAACATTGAACTCGAGTACAGAACGAACAAGCGACGCATATAAAGTTTTTAAACACACAGGGTCCGATATCTCAGTGGAGTTCCTTAAGACAGAGCCTAATGCTTTGTTAGCCTTATTAATGGTATGCTCATAGTGCTCACGAAACGATAAACCAGCGTCAAGTATGGTACCAAGGTCACGCACAGAATTACACCTAATCATCTCCTGCTCATCGAGCATATACGTGTGGACTCGCGGATTTTTACAACGATGAAAACTGATCACATTACATTTTTCCGCACACAGTTGTAGCTTATTAATATGGCACCAATGAATCAGTTTTTGTATCACAGATTGGAGCCGGTCGATATCACTAGGGGATTGCACTTCGTTATAAATTTTTACGTCATCAGCATACATCAGCACAGAGTCCCACTGGAGATATCGCGGCAGGTCGTTGACAAACAAAACGAAAAGGAGAGGACCTAAATTGCTGCCTTGGGGCACTCCAGAGTCCGCAATGAAGGATCGAGAAACAACCTCCCCGATCTTTACCATGTACACTCGATTGGACAGATAAGACGCGAGCCACGTGATGAAGTCATTAGCAAACCCTACATAACGCAATTTAGACAATAGCACTTGGTGATCAACCCGATCAAACGCTGATTTGAAGTCCGAATACACGGCATCAACCTGGTTTCCTCGCCCAAAAGCCGCAATACACTTGTCAACAAACTCTACCACATTAGTCGACACTGACCTCCTCGGAAGAAAACCGTGCTGATGCGGTGAGATGAGGCTTTTACACGAATTAATCAGGACCTCGTGTATGATTAATTCGAAGACTTTGGCAAGCACACACAATGACGTAATCCCACGGTAGTTTTCAACGTGACCAATATTACCCTTTTTGAAGATAGGCGTCATCCACGAAAATTTCCATGAACTCGGGTATTGGCTTGAACTAATCGACAGGTTGAAGAGCTTCGAGACAGGAGTGGTGATAGCGCTCACACAGTTAATGATCACTGATGAAGGGATGCCATCCGGTCCGGGAATATAGGAGAATTTCACACGGCGTATTGCCTTGGCTACAATTTCATCAGTGATGCAGATGTTCATGCTGGACAGGTCCACCAATGGAAGCGCTGAATAATCCAAAGCCACTTCATCGTTTACAAAGTTGTCGGTATCACTGATGTACGCGGAGCTGAACTCACCATGTATCACCATATTTCGAGTCGCAACCAGCATTATTGATTCCTTTTTGTTTTTCAAAAAAAGGATGTGTGGTTAATGATAATATTTCACTTTTTCAACATCTTTAGTTCAAATTAATAAGGGGCAAGCAAACCTAAACCATAGTTGATTTACAAAGTAAACATGAAGCATAACCGTAACGCTCGAAACCAATTGCCACATGATTTGCAAAATCGATCCGTGATAATCGGTAGAACTTTTTCCGTGCAGTGTAAAAGTGATGATGGGTTTTCTTTCATCGATCTCATTCCATGCATGAGAACGATTCAATCAGTAAAATAGTGGAACTTAGCGATTTGGTATCAACACGAAACAAAACTCATCCCAAACGGTTATCATGGAAGGGTCGGAGGCATGACAGGACGTGAGGGCAGTTAGGGAGGAAAGTTGGAAATTAATTTCTCTTGCTTGCCCTTCGACGCAAACGAATTTCGGCAAACGTTTTTATTACTCGGGAAGAAAATCCATTCCACCGAAGACTTGAGGTGATCGCATGTCAAGACTCGCTTTTCGTAATGTACCCTTCCAACGTTCATCGGTTCATTGGCGGTGTTTTGTGTACGCTGGCTTGGATGCTTTCGTGTTTATTTTTTATTCTTATCTATGTTCCCACCCTTTTCTGTCAGTTCATCATCTTTACCACTGAAAGCGGTGGAACTTGTAGGAAAATCACGGGATTCTCGAACAATGCCAGACAGCTGTTACTCTAGCGGGAATCATTCACGGCATTATCATTACGGCATGTTGAGCATATTTTGTACTATCATGAAATCAACGAATCATCACCTTTATGGTGCTACATTCGAAGAACGGAGTACGTCCATTATTGCAAAAATAATGGAATGGATTATACTATCCTTTTATGGTTTGGACAACAGTGGAGCGGCTCGATTTCTTCAGATTTATGTACTAAACATTAACCCATCGGAACAATGAATGTCTTGACCAATTGAAGGTATCGCGTCAGCATAAAATGAAACAGAAATGTCTTCCACATCCTTTAATGAAGGAGCAAGTTCGTTCTGTCCGTTGAAATACTACTTTTGAGGATAATGAAACTTAAATGGCTCACAGTATTTTCAAAAACAAATGGTTTAATTTTTAAAAAACTTCAAATATCTCTGCTGTCGGAGGCATGAAAGGACGTGAGTTAGGAAGGAACGTTGGAAATTAATTTCTCTTGCTTGCCCTTCGACGCAAACGACCCCTTTCATGAAAGGTTTGCAGGCCCCGTATGTTGAAATGGAAAGTAATTAACATTTCAACGATTATTTTATAAAATTTCTTTAGTAAAGGACAGTTTTTACTCTTTCAAATGGATAACAACAAACTGTAAGATGTAAAATGCACATTGAATGTATGTTTATTTGACCTTGATGTTTATTAAGATTAAGATTAGCAATCGTATGCGAGAAACAGTGATCCTATACAACTTACTTTTTCTATTTTTCACTTGCTTGCTCTTTTAAAGAACTATTGATATTCTTATTAGAACACACATAGAATGAAATCCTTTAATTGACATCGGCTACACTGGAAAACTTTAATCTTTATATTACAATTACATTGCAATTTCATAAGAGGCTGACAAATCGCATTACAACATTTCCCATGTGGTGGGTGATTCAACCAAAGCCACACGTTTTCCAAATTTTTAAACTTGCGTAATAAACTACAGACGGAGGATTAGTAGTAAAAGCAATTAAATCTGCATTTTCACTACCCCTTACATCTATCGGACAATTTTTCGGGATCCTGTTTGCGGAGTAAAACTTTGCTACCATTTTGCCAACGATTGCAGTCATCCAGCCTGCAAACATGTTCCACGAGCCCGGCTTAATTGGGTGTGAATACAAGTCATAAACAAAGAGGGGATGTTTTTTTTTTCTTTTTACTGTAAGCTACGGTCAACGGTGCTCTGTGTGGCAATTACGAATGGCTTAACGAACTTTTGCCACAAGAATCTCTCTTAATTACCGCATTTTGCACATTGACGTCTAACGTACACTGTTATCGAATCTAGGTTTTTTGAATCCTACTCATTCTATAAATAGCAGGGAGGAAAGTTGCTATACATTATTTAATGCTTGTCAACATTAAGATCAGCGTTGCAGCTAGAATATTTTAGAAAATATTATTCCCAAACCCAAATTTGAGTTTTATTATCTGCGTTTTATTGCATCCGGTGATGTTATCCGCAACGAATAATTCGACGTTATGTTACATTTTAAAATTATTCATTTTATTAGCTCACAGCTCACATATACAGTTGATAAAGTAAAGATAAATAAATCAACAAGTTTTTGAGCTTTTAGATATGCAATGGCTTCAAATAACTGATTCACCAGTAAACTTTTACAAAACGGTTATATTAAAGTTACCATCATTTGTTGCAACCTGTAATTTTGCATGTTTTAAGAACAGATAAGTTAGGTTAATGGTCAGCTGGTAGTTAAAATTACTAGTGATAAAAAAGACTCCAAATAATTGTATCCTGTGTAATTCAATAATACATTTTGAGTGGATTCGTGTGAACTATATCAGAAGTCATTTAAACTGTAGATTTCTTTGAAGGAATTCAATACGTTACTCACTTTAGTGATTCTTTATTATATGACGCTTTTTCTAGTTCTGTTTTTCTTCATTATTGAGCAAACATAGCTGGAATTACCCAACATTGGATAACTACAAAACAACGCCCAGAGTAGACAAGACCACCGAGTGGCCACTAGACACCGAACTGCAAACGAATAACCTGTACACCAAGCAGAGCTGCAGAGCGTTCAAGGTAAAATTGTTGCAATCCATCATTTCATATCAATCAGTACCATAAATCATGCGTCCGCTTGATGGATAATATGCGACTTGACAGCGTACAGAAACAATTTCACTTACAAGGACCGGATGCTTGGTGTTAGTGCGCCAGGGTTTCACTAGTTCCTTGTTCCAAATGCGTTGTCCAGCAATAAATGCATGTGAACGGATTTGGTCAATAAGTCGATCTCGTTACCTACAGCGCACCGTCGACAGGTTTCACCATTAACATGTCCTCACTTTGCTTTCTAGTTATCCCTTACTTTAAACATCTAACTATACTAAAATATTTGCAGCGTATCTTATAATATTAACTGTAAATCAACCAAATCATTTGAGAAATTAAAAACAAGGTGAGAGTGGAGTATTTTTTCTTGGGTTTCCATGAAAATTTTTGAATCAGAACATAAGTTCTCGGAACACAAACCAGTGTACACTTTTGAACAGTATACACAATCATTTATTCGGTAACGACTTATGCTTATGCCTTTTTAATTAAATTGAAACGATTTTATATATCCAATAAGAATAAAAATCACTTCAAATTTTAAACGATAGTATCTGTTTCGTTTTATCATCCCAATAGCAATGAAGAAAAACTGAATATAACTGTAGTTGAGAAATTTCCGCATAGGTACATTCAAACATTGCGTAAGTTTATTAAAACGTACCGGTTAATATTAGTTGCCCTGAATCGTATAAAACTAGGAAGCATTTAAAACATGCCCTTTTCGGAGCATAAAGTTACTACGATTTTCTTTTATCTTACATTAATCGCCTGTTCTGTAAATTGCTTCTGTAGAGTTTAAAAATTGAAAAATTGATTTATAGATATCGTTTCTGCAGAATTGTTTCTTTTGGAATAAATACAGAGTCAAAGGCGAACGAACAAGTAGAGTGAAGCAACTGGATTATTAAAACTGCATTAGGAACGATGGTTGATGGCGAAAGCTGAGAGGTGAAATGTAAAGATTGAAGTGCACCGTTCAATTTAGAATTCATACGGGATGTCACTTAAAGATAGTAAAAACTGTTATAGGTACAGAGAAACGCCAGCTTATTTGGAATTTTTTTGATTTGGAAAGGATTCCGGAGGAATGGAAGCCGGGCGATTTCCACCTAATGCATAAGAAAGGTAACAGGATGCACTGTGTCATCTTTTGACTTAAAGGCAACCTACGATACAATTGGCAGAAGTTGGTACGGCTTCCTGAGAAATTGGTACGGCTACTAGCGGCCACAATGTAGAGGGTACTGCACAAGGTGAGGATTCCGAACATGTTGTCGGATCCATCCAGGTTTTTCTGTCTCTTATTCAACATCTCTTTGGAAGGTCCCTCTAATTCCTCGGGTTCGCGGACGACATCAATATCAATCTAAAAGCAGGTAATCCGTCAACGCCTTGCAATGCTGAAGTTCAACTGTCTCTCATCCATTGCCTTTTAAGTCCTTCAATTTGTTGGTCATTCTGTATTATTTGTTAATCCCACGTCAAACTTAATGTCATTTATGGGATGTATGAGATAATCACCAGCAAAACGGTGTTCTTCGAAAATGTTGTCTTGGATTTTTCACTGTTGAAGGTATCCGCTGTGAAGTATATTGTTTATTCTTACGAAACACGTTGTATTTTACAGCTCGAAATAGAGAAAAATAAATTTGTAACATCTAAAAAGCCTATTATGTCTTATGAAAAATTCGCAGGAAAAGCGGATTCATAAGACATGCATTTTTACTAAACTTATACATCAAATCCAGAGGTACTAGGCGTCTCCATAAAAAAGTAAGCTGTACGGCTGACTCTACATTGATGGTATGGTGTGCAACAGTGTTGGTACAAACCATCGAACCATCGCTGAATGCAGCATACCAAATGCAAATCCAGAACTTCTAAAAAACTTAAAAGGTTTTTTTTTAAAAACGAGGAACACAAATGTAAGGTATAAACATAATGGAGGCGCCTAGTAGGTTACGAGCAATCAATTTGCCAAAAAATAATCTTCAACCAATTTTGTGTTTGCGCCCGTCTCCAATAACAAGTTACTTTTAAACAATGGACTATAATTGGTTCTTCGTATTGAATCTCATATTAAAGGTTAATAATTAACCTCCAAAACGTCATTCCTGGACTTTAAACCCTTATGTTTAAAACAGCAAACAAGAGATTTATTCGGTACGAGTAAGTCACACAGGGGGTCCACGACAGCCGAGCAGTAGTTCCGGTTAGAAACTCGACCCATGACCTCTACGGCGTGGGTTCGAATCCCACCCGAGACCGGGCCCTCTCCTACAAGAGAGGAGTGACTATTCACGTACATAAGGGAAAAAAGTCTTGTAAGCCCTTAATGGGCAGGCATGACCAAAAGGTCTTTACGCCAAGAAGAAGAAGTCACACATTTTTATGGCGAATAATTTTTACCTTTAAAATCACTCTTACATTCGCATTCATCAATAGAGTTGTGAAAACTGAATACCAAGTTCATAAACAAAATAATT